>LQNS02278159.1:9357452-9368771 GCA_001587735.2 Parhyale hawaiensis | reverse complement strand
AATTGAACAAGCTGTTATTAATATAAAAAGGCACAAATGATCAGATTTTGGAGTTTATGCAAAGAAAATTATGGTTTCAGAGCCAATTTGAATCTTTGCTACCGTTGGCTCACTTGGCGGAGGTATGCGCTCTCAGAGTGCTCTAGTTTTATCCCTGTTTTCGACGGAGAAGGAAAATCGGTTTGTCGACAACAGAGCAGTTCTGCCAGCGGCTATTCTCAGGAAAACCTAGCGAGCAGGTCAGAAAGAAACAAGATCTGCCTAAAAAGAAAAAAGAAACAGAGATAAAACAATGTAACTAGACATATTGTTCTATTCAAGCAAGCATCATATACGAAACAATAATAGAAAGTTTAAAAATTAATATACTTTATGAGAGCTCACCGCTAAATTTTTTTATCATTTCCTTCATAAATGGCAACCATGTTATTAATATCCTTTGCCTTTTCGAGTCTTGCAGAGTATCGCTTGTAAACGCTACTATCATTCATGTCTTTTATTAATTCTGGCTGAGGTTGCCATGGCATGCACGTCTCACCGTACTAAGGAGCGATGACACACACTAGCCAAAAGCTGAGGAAACTCTCGCAAACGCGCAAAATTTTTTGGGCAAAAAGCACATCTCTATTCACACGTGAGAAGGGTCCGATGGTCAAAGACTTCGAGCTAGCTTCATCCATAAGACGTTGTCATGGCTACGGGCTGAACACTATGATAAAAATACTTCTGAAAAGCAGAATAGTATAATAGATACTATCCAATGCCTTCAAAAGTAATGCTAAGTACAATTATATGATAGAATATCTTGAAAATAATAAGCCATTGTAGCTTCGAAAGCGAACTGAACGCCCTACCCTCCGATAGATGTCTCTTGTGGCCAGGAAGCAAAGAGTGTAATCTAAACGCAATACGATATAAATAAATAACCCTGAATAATAGATGGAGAATATGCGCTGAAAATATTAACTGCTATCTATGGCAGTAGCCTCGGCAGTAGCACTTTGCTTCCTGCTGGTGGCGCTTTGTTTACAGAATTTCGTGCGTTTGACCAGTAAATCGAGCGCAAAAGTGCTGCTTGCTCCATCCCAGAATTTTGCACAAAAGCGGAAGTGTGCAGGTTTTTAGATTTCGCTCGCAAAACTAAGATAATCGTTCTTTTGGATAGCGTGTGGCCTATCTACTGCATTCCAATAAAAGCGGACGCGAAATAAACGCACCAAGCATTTTATTGTATAAGGATAGGGGCGGACACGTTTCATCGGTTCCATGCCTGTTCAATGTATCACAAACGAAGTAAACGTAGCCTACTATGGTTTTCACTGGCTGTGATACACTGTTTCACGCTGATAATTCTTAATCGAATAGTTGGATCACTGTGGTATTTCAACACAAAGCCTTTTACAACCCTACCTAATTTATGGCCCACATAGCATATTGCTATATGTGTATACAGAGGAGTTTACTGTTATATATTAGGCCTATATTGAGTAAAAGCCTGAAAGTCGCGTCTACACGTTCGGACGAAGACCCAGTGTTGCCAGTTTGTCTAGGCGAAATATCTGTAGACCGGAGCCGAAATATCTGTATTTTGCCAGATATATCCGTAGATCTAAACACTTTCACTAACGTGTCTTGTCTGTCATTTGTCTACAAATTACATTACATATGGCCTATGACAAACTATACCCATCGATCGATGGTAGGTTCTAGAAAATACAAATCTACGGTGGCCACATCCCACAAACACTCAAAACAGTGGCGTAACTCTCTATAGAATAGTCCATTAGGAAGCCATAATATTTAAAAAATCGCTCATTTATCGATTTTTCTAGCAGTAAATTCAGTGAATATACAGATTTTAATCTTAATCTACTGATTTTCAGATTTTTTTTTCTTTGAAACTGCCCAAGATCTACAGATATTGAGTGATTTGTTCTAAATGCAGGAAATTTCAAAGCATTGCTATCAGCATTTTCTCCTAGATTCAGGCTATTTTTTATTATTGTTGATTAAATGCGATATAAGTACTTCTATCATTGTGCCTGATCTTCTTTGTGCAGTCCGTTCATTTATTTCTCGCCGAAAATTCCTCGCAGGCAACTTTCTAACAACTTATCGATAGTTCTAGAGTTGACAATTTAGCTGATTGCATTCCTTTCTACCCGATAGCGTGCATAGTCTAACTGATAGCCGAAAAAATCAGTCGATTGTTGTGTGCTCCCTGCCAATTTTTTGCAGCTTTGGTGCGGGATGGCTTCCTAAATGCCTATTATATACAGAGTTAAGCCTCTGTTCTGAGCATTTGTCGGATGTGGCCACCGTATACTGGTTTCTGGAACTTATAATCGATCCAGGGGTATAATTATAGTTTGTCATAAGCCTTATCACTCACAGAATTCGAAACGGTCTGTAATATAATTTATAGACAAATGACAGACAAGACACGCTAGTGCAAGTATCTAGATCTACAGATATATCTGGCAAAATACAGATATTTCGGCTCCGGTCTATAGATATTTCGCCTCGACAACCTGGCAACACTGGGTCGTCGTTCGAACGTGTAGACGCGACTTCCAGGCTTTTGCTTAATATATGCCTAATATACAACGTAAACTCCTCTGTATAGCAACATGCTATGTGGGCCATAAATTAGGTAGGGTTGTAAAAGACTTTGTGTTGAAATACCATAGTGATCCAACAATTCGTTCACGAATTATTAGCGGAAAACTGTGTAAGACGGACAGTGAAAACCATAGTACAGTAATTATAATTTTGTTCCAAATAAAAAGTCAATATAGACAGTATACACTTGTTTCTTTTCTTCAAAAACTTAGTTTTTATGAATATGAGCTTACGTGCACGAGAGTCACCTTCTAAAAATCAAGATTAAGCTTGTTTTGAGCAGAAAAATATAGACTGCAAGATCAGCACTAATGAACCAATATCTTGGTTTACGAACCTAACGCTGACAGCACTGCACAAGAGGAGTTCGATGGGGCACCAAAAGTAGGCATTTGGGGTTAGACTTGTCCGAATCATCGGGTAGGTGCCCTGACTTGGACTTGTTGACTCAAATTTAGATCGTATACTATTAATCATTTGTCAGTGCAACTTCCATGAACTTGGGCTGATTCTGTAAAATGGAGATTCCAGTTAGCTCCGAATAAACGGGCGGCTGCTAATGCCGATGCCACTTGCTAGTCAATAGAACGAGTATTGTCATCTTAATTAATGTCCGAAAGTGCTGATAAAAATTTTAAGTTGAAATCCATCCAGACATAACAACATGTCCGAAAGTTAACTAACGGCACTTGCGGAGTAAACTGAACTGACGGTAAACACTTATACACCATTTCTTGGCCATCTCAAAGCTGTGTTTACAAGAGTTCTACATTACTGTACGTTCGGACGAAAAGATTACGATACTCGTTCTTTTGACTAGCGTGTGGCATCGCCAAAATACCTGCAACGCGATTCAGAGTGTCGAAGCCAAAGTTTATGTCTGCATTTCCGGATGAGTCAAATCAAGTCGGTATAGCTTACGTCTTCCTTGACGACCCAATTGAACATGTCTGAAAACATCTAAAAAAACCGAGGCCCAACAAAACTGTTGACGTGGAGTGATATGTATTAAGCTTGTAGTGCATCGCTTGGAATTCTACCTGTAAGAAATAAAAACAAACAGAGAAGGAAACATAATTTGGCTTCGGAAAGCAGCCTGAAGCCCGGTGCTCACTTAGCTAACTACTTTCATTGTCGCTATAGCAGATAAGAAGCAGCTGAACTAATCTGTTGACGTAGCTGCGGCATGGCTTCAGTTAGTGCAAAATTTAAATACAAAAATTTTTTTTTAAATCTCTGTCACTACTGCAATTTTTACACCAGATCAAGTGGCAATGGTGAACTATTAACTGTCACTCTCGATTTTGAGCAGTTATGGTCCACAGAGATTGTTTTTTTTTTTAATTAGTGTGCGANTCACTACTGCAATTTTTACACCAGATCAAGTGGCAATGGTGAACTATTAACTGTCACTCTCGATTTTGAGCAGTTATGGTCCACAGAGATTGTTTTTTTTTTTAATTAGTGTGCGATGTTTATAACATATTGAAGTCACGGCCACGGCTACATAGTAAGATTAGTTGAGCTGTCTCTAGTCTGCTGGAGGCAGCAAAAGTCATGACGTGGGCACCGGGCTTAATCCTATGGGCATATTAGTTATAGTTAGGAAGTTTAAGCCTCCGTTTCCGAGCAGAACGATATCACAGAGAAAAGAGCAAGGGACACATCGTATGCCAAGAGAATCGGGGAATCTATGCACGAAGGTGTTTCCACACAGGATTAACTCGCATGGGAACAGCAAGTTAGGAAAGAAGAGGAAGATCAGAATAAAGTGTAAGCAAGTAGGAGTATGAAATAGGGAAGGAAGGAAGTAAACTGGGCACGAAAGAGAGACGTCCCGAAGGCCTAGCTAATGGCTGAGGTAACCTAAACGAGCCTTCTGGGATGCCTGTCTCCATAGCATAGGATAGACGAACCTAATAGCCTATCGGCATGTTGGACCAAGTTAGGCCTTCGAGGCCAGACTAGTTTGAAACTTCAGGCAGGTGCGTTGGCTTCGGTCCGTTGAATTGAGTCGAGATTTATGCAGCCAGAACTCATCTGTGTTCCGTAAAGCCCGCTGCTGACAAGAGTCGAAAAACAAGAACGTCTCACTTTCCTGGAACAAAAGTTTGTGTGACCGCGACTACATGTTAACGTGTTTGAACATCGCAATAAAATGTACGTTATCGCGAGCTAAAACTTGCGCGAAATGAAGAGATACATTCCAAACTGTGCAGTTGGCACTTGCCGTAGACGAATTTTTGCTCTAGCAGATTAGATTTTAAGCCATTTTGGACCTTTGAAATCTGACCAAGCCGAAGTTGTGCGACAAAATCGGATGAGTAAGGATGAACGTTCCCGTGTTTCGACTCTCGTCTGCAGCGGGCACTAGAGCTATGGATAGGCGCGTAGTTACTTACACTTGCAACAAGTTGGCTTGCAACCGACAAAGCAACGCTCCTGTCTCAGTGTTCAAACAAGTCAGGCCTCGAAGGTTCAATTTCGGCGCCCAATCGACGTGTCCTGGATCATACCACCTAGCAGAACAAAGTATGCTAACGCGTTTATCAAAATAAATTTTAAACTTCTAATTTTTATTGCTCCAGAGGATGTTGAGTAGAAATTGTAGATGGTACGTAAAATGCTACACGCATGTTTTCAATGGCTAATTCACTCCTACAACTTCAAGTTTAGGCATTGTAAAATTCTCCTATTTCCATTTGCTATCCCCGAACCCTTTCTTCCCCATACTCAAGTTCCTTAGATACAGGGAAAACTCCCTAGATATGGCGGCCGGCCCCCGTGGGTAATTTAACTGGCTTAATCATTGCCAAAAAAATTGATCTAATACTTTTTATTCAGTTTTGGTGAATAGTGTGGTGTCTTTTGGCTGACAGTCTTCGTAATCCTTTTTTCTTTGTCTTTGCTCAAAAATAGGTCACCAATGGAAATAAAATAATGCGTCGTTGATCTCTGCTATCGGGACATCGGGCAACCGTGGGGAGTAAGGAAAATATAACGGGACTACTACGTATTAAATATATATTTAGGCTATGCTGACAAGTGCGCAATAATTAAAGCAGGCCAAATAACAATTATCGCCCATGCCCTAAATAGCAATGACTAGGAGTGGGCCGTCCGGTGCAAAGAACTGCTTAGCTATATGAATGTTTAGTTTATTTGTTCCTCTGATGAAGCTGATTACTAAAGCAATAACAAAAATCCTATAGATAAACAAAAACTGAAAATGAAATTACGAGCAGCTCTCCTGGCCGACATCACAATTGTGTACTTATTGTGGCGGTAATATTTGGCCATTATACTATAAAATTGCAACGGATATTACGAGATCTTCTATAAATAAATTCTTGCAGTCTAAGTATTCATAAAGAAAAACCACTAACACCGAGCACAAATTTACCTAACATTTATATTTAACAAATTGATAAGGTAAACCACTTTATTATCAAATCTACAAGAAAAAACGGTAAATGTTTACGAGAGGGGCTCGGGTGATTTTCCATTTTTTTTTTTTTACATTAATCGTTTTTCTTGCATCAATTATCAATGTTATACACATTTTAGGTCGGTGCATTTTGTATTCTTTGAGTTATAGCTAACGCTTCAAACTTTTCATTTTCTCCTACATATATAAATGTGAAAGCAACATGCTGACATGCACCACCCCTTACGAGGAAGCTTGCTAACAGTGAAGCCATCAGTTAGGCCGAGAACCAAGGTTAGGTAAGGCAAGGTAGATTCTTCTACGGACCTATATTTGCTAGCAGAACCTGCCTTGCCTACCTAACCTAGGTTCTCGGGCTAACCGATTGCTTCATTGTTTGGGTTGCTCCTCTTTCACACATCTAGGCTTAGGTAACTAAGCGCATTAGTTTCCTAAAACGCTTACCTTATAGAAGTGATCTTTGATTTCAATAAAATTTTAACTTCGTTGCTGATTGTGGAAAATAATTGAAGTGCTTGAACTTGCTTTGGCACAGTTTAATAAACAGATATGTAGCAAGATAGCGCTCGAAATGGTCTGCACAGCGTCCGAAGCGAGGCACGGACGAGCGTCCTTCGCGTGACGGTAAACATTTTTACACCGTTCCACGGTGTCACCCTTCACTTTGATACCTATAGGAGAAAATAAGAAGTTTAAAGAATTATGACTAGGAAAAAACGCTATAAGCGACTTAAAATGTGTATAACATTGTTAATTGGTGTAAGAAAAACGATTCAAAGTACTGAAAAATTGAAAAACCACCCGAGTCCCTCTCGTAAACATATACCAAGAGCACGGAAACTGAGCGGACCATGGTAGCTACGCTTGACTCGTAAAACATAATATTTGCCGCCAAATTGTTGCACCATGCTTTCATCTATAGAGCGTACTGTCGAGTAATAGATTATTTCTAATTGTGATGTGAAGGTGTGTGGCTTGTTTTGGTCATAGTGCATAAACTGCACTTCTGGATTTTTGACATTTCCAAGAAATTTTGCAATTGTACTAGTATTTTGGGATACTAAAATGAACATTTTAGGTGGGGGAAACAATTTCTGAGCTACAACGGGGCTGTTACCCATAAGGTTAGGTAGGCAAGGACTGGTTCAGCTAATATCCATATAGTAACAGCTTTATCTGCACTAGACTGGTATATGTATATTTCTCATAGGGTATTAGCAGAACCAGTCCTTGCCTACCTAACCTTATGAGTAAGAGCCACGTTGTAGCAGGTTTAATTAATAAAATCACACTTATATCTTTCCTTTCAACACACCGCCATACATAATGCTTCGTATTCTCCCTATAGGTTTTTATTGCGACCCGGCCACAGAATGTGCACTTCACTACACTTGGCAACACTCCGTGACGAATGAAAATATCGTCAGCGGCATCACTTTTTTCGTATATTTTTTAATTATTGACCAACGTTGTTCACTGCAACCACTACACGCCATGGCAAAGCACCGTATTACGAAACGGTCTACGCCCTACGGGTGTGATTGTTCTTGTTTACGTCGTTATGCAGGAGAGCGGAAAATGGCGGACGTACATCGCCCGTCGGAGAAATGATTTTAATCACCTTACATATTAATTTCAGTGAATACATTGTTGAAAACATCACAAATGGATATCCCCCATCTGAAATATGATTATTAACATTGTTACACACAATTCATCTTACACTATTGTCGGGAATGTCGAAAATCCAGAAGTGCAGTTTATGCACTATGACCCTTGTTTTTTTTAAATATTTACGATGAAGAAGTGCCGAACATTTACCTCACGGCCGGGGCTTGTTGCCTCTACCCTACCATTGCGCAGTCTAACTTCACGTTTTTACATTACACCGTGACTGAAACCTTATTTTCTTTACCATTTCGTACAATTTTTTGCCACAAACTATTAAGCATACTCGGACCAGCCTAACGTATTTTAACCTTTCCAAACCAGTATTATTTTACTTTTAACTCACATGTGATTTTTAGTTTTCCTGCCTTGAGTATGTTAATTGGGTTAATTTAAGACAGTTTACTTGAATAACAACTTTTTCGTGGCAAGTGCTTAGTTTCCGAGATAGGGTAAAGCAACGCTGATCGGCATCTTGAGGAATTGACGCCTTCAAATCGCTGGGGAAAATCCGTTACCTGAAGGATTGAGACGAGCCACACCACAAAACCACACTCAATTACTGCAGATTGCGGTTTTATGTGTCCGGCAAGAAATATAAGTGTAATGGAATTACGAGCGCTAGAAGTAATACAATCAAGATCGGCATTCTTCGGCTGGTCTGAAATACCGCTCGGCATACTGCATAAATGGGATTCGTCGGCAGGACACTTAACAATCTAATGACGCGAAAGCAAATGAATGCTTGTAGATAAGACATACGTACATATAGGCCTAGTTTCATTACTTTTGTCTACATAGTCACTGGAACACTTTATTGTAGGCATTCAGCGATCTACGCCATGAGCTGCCAGTGTTTTTTTTTTTTTTTCAATACCCCAGATGAAGCGCAGAGATGTACATTTAAACGTTAACTATAGATATTTCATTTTATAGGCCTATCCTAAATAACAACATCTCTGCTTCGTCAACGCTAATTATTGGCCCGTATCATATGTTAGAAAGGAATTTCAGGCACTTCGCACTTTAGGCCGTAGTGCAAAGCTAACACCACCGTCACACTACTCTTCTGAGTGCCATACTCTACAGGGCGGTCTGGCATGCAACATCTGAGGCGCGTTGCAATCAGGCCTTCGGTGTCACCTGTGCTACACCGGCCTCCAATGCGACACAGGTTGGGTAACACCGGGTGACACCGACCACAACCCTCGAAATTTTAGGGTTATGAGCTGGGTAACACTGCCTTAGTTTACAAACATTGAGTTTGATCCTCAACAATTCGTGTCATAAAGTTTAGGACTGCCATATATTGCTGAATTCTAGCATTTGAAGCACTTTTGCGTAGTTTTTCAACTTTTTATCATAAAATATGGCTAAAATAGGGCTCCGCCAAAATGTATATGTTCAAACTTGCCAAAAATTCCGCAACACTTCGTTGGGGCGCTCTGATCGCTCGTAGCATTCACTGCTACACTGTGAGGGTGACACCGGCGTCTGATTGCAACACGCCTCTGGTGAACATTGAAGTGGTCACTTTAATATTCTGAAGTGGCCAGCAGATCGCGCTACGAGACACTTGGTTTGTATCCAGTTAAGCTTGGTTTATTTGCGTCTTTGCCATTCATCTGTTCGGTTTACGTAGAAGGATTCATCGAGAAAAAAGTCGGGTACTACGCCTCGTGTATATAAAAGAATATATCGACTTACAGAAGACCATGTTCAAACAATGGCAGCGCTAACGCAACATTAAAAAAAAATATTGAAATAAGTAGGAACCTCCTATTGACCAAGATCGGTCGGGATTTGTAACACCACGTACGTTGGACTGTCGACCCATGGTATGAATGGCTCCGATAGGAAGGTACAAGCATTCGTAGCCCCTGGGGGATTCAAATTTGAAAATATTACTTACATGATAAACATGTGTTATAGAACAGAACTTCCCACAAGGTGAAATACCGGTAGGTACCTACCTTGCATAGTGTTGTGCTACACTTAAGCCCGCTGCAGACGATAGTGTTTTGTCCTGCGTTTTCACTTCAACGCGTTCGAATATTTCATACTATCCTTGCAAACACGACTGTGCGTGTCTGCCCAAAGTTTCGATAAAATGTTTACCGTCGTATTCTCTGGCTTTGCCCGTGTCACTGCAGTGTCTTGCGTCTTTTCAAATTTTTAGCGAACGTCGTCTCAGAAAGCAGTGTTTTTTTTTAATTTACACAGGCACAACAACGCATTCGAACGCATTGAAGTGAAAACACAGGGTAAAAGAGTATCGTCTGCAGCGGGTTTTACAGGGTGGAAAGAAAGAAAAGGTAGTTAGTGCTGTGTCGAACTTTATTTGTGGCAAGAATACAGTAGTTTGATAGAAAAATTCTCTCTTAACGAGTGCAATAACATAGTTCAGATATATTGGTTAATGTGAGTGAATGGCCATATAGACGGTGGATCTTGTTTGAAATTCGGAATCTTCCGGATGTTACTGAAAACTGGACTTCTTTTTTACAGTTTTTAATACTCTTACCAAAAATCAGAACCGCTAGTTCGAGAAATTATTAGTTCGCAAGTTATGAGGTTTCTAATTTCTTTTTCCGAATCTATTACTGGAGGAAGTCAAACTTGTTTTTCAACATCAAATTTGTCATCGCGACATAATAATGACCCAACCTAATAAAATAAGGGGCAGTCCAGAAAAATAACACTGTGGGTAGCACAGATATAACGCTGTTATATTCTGCAACATTGTAAATATGCTTCGCCGTTCTGAATTAGAATAAAGCAGTACGGGATTTCAAACAAAACCCTAAACGGTGTAGCATTAAAAATTCTTCTTGCATACGAATCTGCCGTAGTGCTGACAGTACTATGGAGTCTGGCAGTATGAAAAGCACTGCGACGGTGAGTACTTCCCTTCAAAGTGTTAGCGTTGCACCGTAGTTTGAAGTGCGAAGTGCCTATTTAACATACGGGCCAATAGCTACCATATGAAAATGTTATCATAAACAATTTTATTATGATCGTTATTTACTCCACTTCTATGTTAGTCATAACAACTTCAGATGACGTAGCTAATTGTAAACCAAAACAGGTCAACATTCTCATCGAACTTACAAACGAGGCGGGTTTCGCGGCCCTCTGCGACACAGTTTCCCATCGCCCATGGATGCGGTTGTTGGGGAAAATCCGTTAATCTGCTTGTTTGTTTGTTGGTTTGTGTGTCTGTCAATTTTTTCTAAATAGTATAACTCATAAAGTATAGACGGATTTTCATTAAATTTACATGAGTTGTTGTTAGGAATAATATAAAGACACTGTGCCTTCGCCAGGACCCCTAGCTATGCATCCACTGTTTGTCTTTCATTTTCTGATCCTCGTCCATATATCGTAAGCAATTTAATGTATATGAAAAATGGTGAAAATAGGATTTCTGGCACACGGTATATAAATTGCAGCCTTAAGAGTCCTGTTCAGAAGTTTTTTCCTCTCTATACATTTTCTTCTACAGATTACTAGCGTTTCATTTCATCAATCTCTCTAGAATTTTTACAGGCAGAAGTGCAGCGTCAGAGCAAGAGTCGTAC
>LQNS02278159.1:9308696-9334155 GCA_001587735.2 Parhyale hawaiensis | reverse complement strand
CACTGAAGATGTTTGAAGCTTCCGTTGGCACTCTCATGCTTCTTGATTCGTAATTTCTTCCCACAGATGATTTCGTTGCATTAGCTATTCTTCCCACTTTGATGCAATTGTCAACGAAACCGACGAAACATAAGTTTTCCCGGGCAGTAGACAATTATTTCTTCTAGCTTACTGTTTTTCTCTGCCGCAGTTTTCTCTTCATATGTCAAAATTTGAGCACCTCAAATGAAACAGATATTTGAGGTGGGAAGACGGTATCAACGGTATCTTGGCTACGGAGCTGACGCACTGTATTTAAGCTGCTATTTTGTTTAGGTTTGTTGGAGTATTTTACTCAAGATGTTACTTCTGCCTGTCTATATAGAAGACCTAAGGATGCCAGCACGATAAAGGATCAATGAAGAAAATAAGAAAGTTAAGAAGCAAATAAGAGAAGAGGAGATTCCGAACCGGCCTAGAGGCATTAGGCAAACGTGTAGGTTATTGCGTGAATTCTTCACGCACGGGTCCACTAGTACCATAATAGATACTATCCAATGCCTTGAAAAGTAATAGTACAATAATTATATGATAGAATATCTTGAAAATAATAAGCCATTGCAGCTTCGAAAACGAACTGAACGCCCTACCCTCCGATAGATGTCTCTGGTGGCCAGGAAGCAAAGAGTGTAATCTAAACGCAATGCGATTTAAATAAATAACACTGAATAAAAGATGGAGAATATGCGCTGAAAATGTTAACCGCTATCTATGGCAGTAGCCTCGGCAGTAGCTCTTTGCTTCTTGCTGGTGGCGGTTTGTTTACAGAATTTCGTGCGTTTGACCAGTGAATCGAGCACAAAAGTGCTGCTTGCTCCAGCCCAGAATTTTGCGGAAAAGCGAGTGTGTGCAGGTTGATAGATTTCGATTTTGCTCGCAAAACTCGGATACTCGGTGTTTTGGATAGCGTGTGGCATCAGGCATGTTTGATTGGGCACCAAAATCAAGCCTTAGAGGCTCGACTTGACCGAAACTTTAGACAGAAGCTTTGGCTTTGTCACTTTGAATTGTGCTGCAAGTGTTAGAAACAGCTTGGGGTGAGTGGCAATCACGCAGATTTGGGTTACCGGTGCTACCCCACGTAACGCCGATGACCCAGCCAGTCGCAACCCGTGTCGCAATCATAGCTCAAATGACGACTGCGACACGGGTTACGGTGATGTGGGCCACCAAGCACAAAAGTCTATTTTGAGTAAAAAGAGAATCTCAATTTATTCACATGCGCAGCTGGGAACTTTTATTGACAAAAGCTTAATTAAAACGGAATTTCAGTATCGCTGAGCTTGCTCCATTTGTCACGAGATGGCGTTCTCACAACCACTTTTCGGGTTACGGTAACCTTTTTTTCAGGTTGTTGTAGCCCCGATTTGGCGTGATTTCGACGCACCCCAGGATTACGTTGAGCAGACTCCGTTTTATGGAGTAAGAGTTTGGGGAAGATCAATGCCTGAAGCTCTCTTGCAATCGAACCTGACCTTAGGACGCCTTCGCTTGGGTCGTCTAAGCCGGTCTAAGCCAAACACTCTTCTTTTAACTTGTCCGAAACTGCCTTCGACTCGCATATTCACGTTTCAGGCACTAGGCTAACTGAAAATTGATCACCTGTGAGACTTCAACTAACTCAATCTTATTTCGCAAAATTTCGGTTCAACTTAATCGAGTAGTTTCTAAGTACTGTAACGTCATTCAAAGTGACAAAGCCAGAGCTCTTGTCTGCAGGTCCGGACAAGTCAAGTGAAGTGTGCTTTGCTTAGATCGACTTTGACGACCCAATCGAAGGCGTTTTTATAATATGCTGTTTTGCGAGAATTCTGTCTATCGTTGTAGTAACTTTATTGATTTCTTACAGTTTTCATTTTATTGGATTGAGAAAAAATTCTCTCATCGCGGACAGAAAAGTGCGGAAGTACAGTAAGGTTTTCATACCTCAGATAAAATCAGATTGCCTTATTCTATTTCATTCAAACAATTTTTCATGTCACATAAATCATATCAAAACTCTAAAATTTTCACCCTGTTTTCGATGCAGTGCCATATCTTTCGTCAGTCTAAAACTCTTGCATTTGACATCAAGAGTACCTTTTTAACACACATATAGGCACCACACTTGGAAACTTACTAAGTATTGTAACCGTATAGCAGGTAAACAGCTGCCCAATCGGAAATTTTTCGAAATGTATTAATTTATAGGCTAGACGCTCAGCGAGTCCAACGACGACTATATATTACTAGTGGACCCGTGCGTGGAATAAATTTATTCAATCCATACATTTGCTTAATATAGGCCGGTGCAGAATCTTCTCTTCTTTATCTTCCTTCTTCATCACAAGAAATTTGTGATGAGTGACAGACACTTCTTCATTGATTGTACTTTCCTTACTAAAATATAGAGAACAACGCCACGACGACCGACTGAAATTATCATATGAGATATGTGCTTTCTACTGAGCAGTACACTTCAATTCGTCTGCAGCACACTCCTCTCTTCCTTCCTTCCTTTCTTTGATGACATACGAAGAAATTAGTTATATCAGTAAGCACTGGAATGTAACTGAATTTCATTTCAGCTGCGTACGGTATCAAGAATACAAAGTGAGAGAGTTTCAGGAGAACAAAATTTCTCACCCAAGAAGTTGGGATAAAAATTACTACATCTACTGCACCGGAAAAAATCGGTTTCTCTATGCTTAGCTGATTTTCTACTAAATGTGTACATCGTAAACCAAAAGAAAATATAATTTGGATATGGAGAAAAATTAGTGAATACCAGACTCCACGGAAACGGCAGGAGAAGCTGGAAGAGCAAGACTGCATTCAATGTTAATAACGATAAGTACCGTATTCCAAATTTAGCCTTCTTCGGCAATATGGTCTAATTACTGCCTACTGAATTCCAACAGAAGGAAACAGGAACGCCAAAATTACCAACGTGGCAATCATAACAGATGTATGCTTTCTACTAAGCAGTACACTTCAATTCGTCTCAGCTCACTCCTCCCTTCCTTCCTTTAGATAACAGATGAAGAAATTAACTGAATCAGTAAGCACTGAAATGTCACTGAATTTCATTTCAACTGCGTACGCTATGAAATGCATTCAGATAATAAAGAGAAAAGGATTTCACTTTAGCTTTTTCTGAAACCTGGTCATAGATCTCCATGAAAACGAAACTTGATTACGAAATCGCAACCTGGCCTATTTTTTCCAATCTAATGTATTCCATTAAAAGCGCACACGAAATAAATACACCAAGCGTTTTATTGTATAAGGATAAGGGCGGACACGTTTCATCGGTTCTATGCCTGTTCAATATGGGTCACAAACGAAGCAAATGTAGCCTACTATGGTTTTCACTGGCTGTGATACACTGTTTTACATTGATAATTCTTAAACGAATAGTCAGATCACTATGGTATTTCAAGACAAAGCCTTTTACAACCCTACCTAATTTATGGCCCACATAGCATATTGCTATTTGTGTATACAGAGGAGCTTACTGTTGTATATTAGGCCTATATTAAGCAAAAGCCTGAAAGTCGCTTCTACACGTTATAACGACGACCCAGTGTTGCCAGGTTGTCGAGGCGAAATATCAGTAGACCGGAGCCAAAATATTCTTATTTTGCCAGATATATCTGTAGATCTAAATACTTTCACTAATGTGTCTTGTCTGTCGTTTGTCTATAAATTACATTACAGACGGCCTATGACAAACTATACCCATCGATCGATGATAGGTTCTAGAAAATACCAATCTACGGTGGCCACATCCGACAAACACTCAGAGTAGTGGGGTAACTCTGTATATAATAGTCTATTAGGAAGCCATCCCATATAAAAAATCGCTCATTTATCGTTTTTTCTGGCAGTAAATTCTGTATATATACAGATGTTACTCCTAATCTACTGATGTTCAGATGTTTTTTTTTTTTTTTTTAAATTGCCCAAGATCTACAGGTATTGAGAGTGATTTGTTCTAAATGTATGAAATTTCAAAGCATTGCTATCAGCATTTTCTCCTGGATTCAGGCTAATTTTTTATTATCGTTGAATAAATGCGACATAAGTACCTCTGTCATTGCGCCTTATCTTCTTTGTGAACCGTTCATTTATTTCTCGCCGAAAATTCCTCGCAGGCAACTTTTTTAACAACTTATCAATAGTTCTAGTGTTGACAATTTAGCCGATTGCATTCCTTTCTACCCGAGAGCGTGTATAGTCTAACTGAGAGCCGAAAAATTCAATCGATTGTGGTATGCTCCCTGCCAATTTTTCGCAGCTTGAGTGCTATCATGGCCGTGGATCTGGGGCAATAGCACCCTAATACCTTCTCATAAACCTTCACATAAAGAAAGATTAGGCTCAAATGTCACAATATTTGCAGAAAAATCAATAATTGAACCATTTTTCTATGCGGGATGGCTTCCTAAATGCCTATTATATACAGAGTTACGCCACTGTTCTGAGTATTTGTCGGATGTGGCCACCGTAGACTGGTATTTTCTGGAACCTATAATCGATCCAGGGGTGTATAGAGTTTGCAATAGGCCTTATCACTCACAGAATTCGAAGCGGTCTGTAATATAATTTATAGACAAATGACAGACAAGACACGTTAGTTACAGTATTTAGATCTACAGATATATCCGGCAAAATGCAAATATTTTGGCTCCGGTCTACAGATATTTCGCCTCGACAACCTGGCAACACTGTATCGTCGTTCGAACATGTAGACGCGACTTCCAGGCTTTTGCTTAATATGGGCCTAATATACATCAGTAAACTCCTCTGTATAGCAATATGCTATGTGGGCCATAAATTAGGTAGGGTTATAAAAGGCTTTGTGTTGAAATACCATAGTGATCCGACAATTCGTTTACGAATTATTAGCGGAAAACAGTGTAAGACGGACAGTGAAAACCATAGTACAGTAATTATAATTTTGTTTCAAATAAAAAGTCAATATAAACAGTGTAGGTAGACGTGTTTCTTTTCTTCAAAAACGTAGTTTTTATGAATATGAGCTTACGTGCACGAGAGTCACCTTCTAAAAATCAAGATTAAGCTTGTTTTGAGCAGAAAATATATATAGACTTCAAGACAAGCACTAATGAACCAATATCTTGGTTTACGAACCTAACGCTGACAGCATTGCACAAGAGGAGTTCGATGGGGCACCAAAATTAAGCATTTGGGGTTAGACTTGTCCGAATCATCGGGAAGGTGCCCTGACTTGGACTTGTTGACTCAAATTTAGATCATATACTATTAATCATTTGTCAGTGCAACTTCCATGAACTTGGGCTGATTCTGTAAAATGGAGATTCCAGTTAGCTCCGAATAAACGGGCTGCTGCCCTGCAATGTCGATGCCACTTGCAAGTCAAAAGAACGAGTATTGTCATCTTATTTTCCGAAAGTGCTGATAAAAATTTTAAGTTTAAATCCATCCAGATATAACAACATGTCCGAAAGTTAACTAACGGCACTTGCGGAGTAAACTCAACTGACGGTAAACATTTTTACACCGTTTCTTGGCCATCTCAAAGCTGTGTTTACAAGAGTTCTACATAACGTTCGAACGAAAAGATGACGATACTCGTTCTTTTCACTAGCGTGTGGCATCGCCAAAATACCTGCAACGCGATTCAAACTGTCGAAGCCAAAGTTTATGTCTGCATTTCCGGATGAGTCAAATCAAGTCGGTATAGATTACGTCTTCCTTGACGACCCAATTGAACATGTCTTAAAAGAAGCAAAAAACTATCTCAAAAAACCGAGGCCCAACAAAACTGCCGACGTGGAGTGATATGTATTAAGCTTGTAGTGCATCGCTTGGAATTCTACCTGTAAGAAATAAAAACAAACAGAGAAGGAAACATAATTTGGCTTCGGAAAGCATCCTGAAGCCCGGTGCTCACGTAGCTAACTACTTTCATTGTCGCTATAGCAGATAAGAAGCAGCTGAACTAATCTGTTTACGTAGCTGCGGCATGGCTTCAGTTTGTGCAAAATTTAAATATAAAAGTTTTTTTTTGAAAATCTGTCACTACTGCAATTTTTACACCAGATCAAGTGGCAATGGTGAACTATTAACTGTCACTCTCGATTTTGAGCAGTTATGGTCCACAGAGATTGTTTTTTTTTTAATTAGTGTGCGATAGTAAGATTAGTTGAGCTGGCTCTAGTCTGCTGGTGGCATCAAAAGTCATGACGTGGGCACCGGGCTTAATCCTATGGGCATATTAGTTATAGTTAGGAAGTTTAAGCCTCCGTTTCCGAGCAGAACGATATCACAGAGAAAAGAGCAAGGGACACATAGTATGCCAAGAGAATCGGGGAACCTATGCACGAAGGTGTTCCCACACAGGATTAACTCGCATGGGAACAGCAAGTTAGGAAAGAAGAAGAAGAACAGAATAAAGTATAAGCAAGTAGGAGTATAAAATAGGGATGGAAGTAAACTGGGCACGAAAGAGAGACGTCCCGAAGGCTTAGCTAATGGCTGAGGTAACCTAAACGAGCCTTCTGGGATGCCTGGCCCCATAGCATAGGATGGGCGAACCTAATAGCCTATCGGCATGTTGGACCAAGTTAGGCCTTCGAGGCCAGACTAGTTTGAAACTTCAGGCAGGTGCGTTGGCTTCGGTCCTTTGAATTAAGTAGAGATTTATGCAGCCAGAACTCATCTGTGTTCCGTAAAGCCCGCTGCTGACAAGAGTCGAAAAACAAGAACGTTTCACTTTCCTGGAACAAAAGTTTTCTGTGACCGCGACTACATGTTAACGTGTTTGAACTTTGCAATAAAATGTACGTTATCGCGAGCTAAAACTCGCGCGAAATGAAGAGAGATATTTCAAACTGTGCAGTTGGCACTTGCCGTAGACGAATTTTTACTCTGGCAGTTTAGATTTTAAGCCATTTTGGACCTTTGAAATCTGACCAAGCCGAAGTTGTGCGACAAAATCGGATGAGTAAGGAAGAACGTTCCAGTGTTTCGACTCTCGTCTGCAGCGGGCACTAGAGCTATGGATAGGCGCGTAGTTGCTTACATTTGCGACAAGTTGGCTTGCAACAAACAAAGCAATAATGCTACTGTCTCAGTGTTCAAACAAGTCAAGCCTCGAAGGTTCAATTTCTGCGCCTAATCGACGTGTCCTGGATCATTCTACCTAGCAGAACAAAGAATGCTAACGCATTTATCAAAATAAATTTTAAACTTCTAATTTTTATTGCTCCAGGGGATGTTGAATAGAAATTGTAGATGGTACGTAATATGCTACATGCATGCTCTCAGTAGCTGATTAAGGTTCCTTCAACTTCAGGTTTAGGCTTTGTAAAATTCCCTTATTTCCATTTGCTATCCCCGAACCCTTTCTCCCCCATACTCAGGTTCCTTATAGATATAGGGAAAACTCCCTAGATATGGCAGCCCCCGTGGGTAATTTAACTGGCTCAATCATTGACAAAAAATTGATCTAATACTTTAATATTCAGTCTTGGTGAATCGTGTTGTGTCTTTTGGCTGCCAGTCTTCGTAATCCTTATTTCTTTGTCTTTGCTCAAATAGAGGTCACCAATTAAAATAAAATGATGCGCCGTTGATCTCTGCTATCGGGAAATGAGTTTTGAATCGGCTCATCGGGCAACCGTGGGGAGTAAGGACAATATAACGGGACTACTACGTATTATGTATATAGGCTATGCTGACATGTGCGCAATAATTAAAGCAGACTAAATAACAATAATTATCGTCCATGCCCTAAATAGCAATAACTAGGAGTGGGCCGTCCGGTGCAAAGAACTGCTTTGCTATATGAATGTTTGTTTTATTTGTTCCTCTGATGAAGCTCATTACTAAAGCAATAATAAAAATCCTATAGATAAACAAAAACTGAAAATGAAATTACGAGCAGCTCTCCTGGCCGACATCACAATTGTCTACTTATTGAGGCGGTAATATTTGGCCATTATAATATAAAATTTCAACGGATATTATGAGATCTGCTATAAATAAATTCTTGCAGTCTAAGTATTCATAAAGAAAAACCCCTAGCACCGAGCAAAAATTTACCCAACATTTACATTTAACAAATGGATAAGGTTAGCCACTTTTTTATCAAATCCACAAGAAAAAACGGTAAATGTTTACGAGAGGGGCTCGGGTGATTTTCCATTTTTTTTTTTTTTTTAAGCAGGCCCTAATCGTTTTTCTTACATCAATTATCAATGTTATACACATTTTAGGTCGGCGCATATTGTATTCTTTGAGTTAAAACGCTTCAAGCTTTTCATTTTCTCGTACATATATATGTGTGAAAGCAACATGCTGACATGCACCACCCCTTACGAGGAAGCTTGCCAACAGTGAAGCCATCAGTTAGGCCGAGAACCAAGGTTAGGTAAGACAAGGTAGGTTCTTCTACGGACCTATATTTGCTAGCAGAACCTGCCTTGCCTACATAACCTAGGTTCTCGGGCTAACCGATGGCTTCATTATTTGGGTTACTCCTCTATCACACATCTAGGCTTGGTTAACTAAGCGCATTAGTTTCCTAAAACGCTTACCTTATAGAAGTGATCCTTGATTTCAATAAAATTTTAATTTCGTTGCTTTGGCACAGTTTAATAAACAGATATGTAGCAAGATAGCGGTCGAAATGGTCTGCACAGCGTCCGAAGCGAGGCACGGACGAGTGTCCGTCGCGTGACGGTAAACATTTTTACACCGTTCCACGGTGTCACCCTTCACTTTGATATAGGAGAAAATAAGAAGTTTAAAGAATTATGACTAGGAAAAACGCTATGGGGCGACTTAAAATGTGTATAACATTGTTAATTGGTGTAAGAAAAACGATTCAAAGTACAGAAAAATTGAAAAACCACCCGAGCCCCTCTCGTAAACATTTACCAAGACCACGGAAACTGAGCGGACCACGGTAGCTACGCTTGACTCGTAAAACATAATATTTGCCGCCAAATTGTTGCGTCATGCTTTCATCTAGAGCGTACTGTCGAGTAATAGATTATTTCTAATTGTGATGTGCAGGTGTGTGGCTTGTATTTTTTAAATATTTACGATGAAGAAGTGCCGAACATTACCTCACGGCCGGGGCTGGTTGCCTCTACCCTACCACTGCGCAGTCTAACTTTCACGTTTTTACATTACACCGTGACTGAGACCTTATTTTCTTTGCCATTTCGTACAATTTTTTGCCACAAACTATTGTAAACATACTCAAACCAGCCTAACGTATTTTAACCTTTCCAAACCGGTATTATTTTACTTTTAACTCACATGTGATTTTTCGTTTTTCTTGCCTTAAGTATGTTAATTGGGTTGATTCAAGACAGTTCGCAAGTGCTTCGTTTCCGAGATAGGGTAAAGCAACACTGATCAGCATCTTGAAGGATTGACGCCTTCAAATCGCTGTGGAAAATCCGTTACCAGAAGGATTGAGATGAGCCACACCACAAAACCACACTCAATTACTGCAGATTGCGGTTTTATGTGTCAAGATCGGCATTCTTCGGCTGGTCTGAAATAGGTACCGCTCGGCATGCTGCATAAATGGGATTCGTCGGCAGGACACTTAACAATCTAATGACACGAAAGCAAATGAATGCTTGTAGATAAGACATACGTATATATAGTTTCCTGGTATTATTTTACTTTCACTTACACATGATTTTCATGACTTTTCTTGTGTTCAGTATGTAAATTGGGTCAATTGAAGACATTTTACATGAATGACATTTTTGTCGCAAATGCTTAGTTTTTGAGATATATGACTTTGAAGTTCCCATTGTTTTTCTATGGGAGAAAATACCGAGCGGTCCCAAACAAGCGAAATTAGGATTAGGTTAGGTAAGGTTAGGTTAGACAAGGATAGGTTAGGTTAAGTAAGGTTAGGTTAAGTTAGGTTTGGTTAGGCAAGGCCAGGTTTGGTTCCTTTAAAGCCTGTGATGACATCGGCTATTTTCTCCCATAGGAAAACAATGGGAACTTCAAAGTCTAATATCTCAAAAACTAAGCATATGCGACGGAAACGTTATTCATGTAAATTGTCTTAAATTGACCCAATTAACATACTGAAAGCAACAAAAACCCAAAAAAAACATGTGTAAGTGAAAGTAAAATTTTACCAGTTTCCTTACTTTTGTCTACCTAGTCACTAGAACACTTCATTGTAGGCATTTAGCGATCGACACCATGAGCTACCAGTAAGTTTTTTTTTTTTCAATACCCCAGATGAAGCGCCCAAATGTACATTTAAATGTTACCTACAGATATTTCATTTTATAGGCCTATCCTAACTAACAACATCTCTGCTTCGTCAACGCTAATTATTGGCCCGTACGTTAAAAATGCACTTCGCACTTCAAACCATAGCGCAACGCTGCTACTTCAGGCCAACAAAGTGCAAAGCCAACACTTTGAAGTGAAGTATACCACCGTCACACTACTCTTCTGAGTGCCATACTCTACAGGAGGGCGGTCTGGCATGCAACATCTGAGGCGCGTTGCAATCAGGCCTTCGGTGCCACCTGTGCAACACCGGCCTCCAATGCGACACAGGTTGGGTGACACCGACCACAACCCTCGAAATTTTAGGGTTATGAGCTGGGTAACACGGCCTTTGTTTACAAAC
Source organism: Parhyale hawaiensis (assembly GCA_001587735.2). NCBI lineage: Eukaryota > Metazoa > Arthropoda > Malacostraca > Amphipoda > Hyalidae > Parhyale > Parhyale hawaiensis. The sequence continues at coordinate 9,323,465 of LQNS02278159.1, read as the reverse complement.
ATTGAGTTTGATCCTCAACAATTCGCTTCATAAAGTTTAGGACTGCCATATATAGTTGAATTCTACCATTTGAAGCACTTTTGCGTAGTTTTTCAACTTTTTATCATAAAATATGGCCAAAATAGGGCTCCACCAAAATGTATATGTTCAAACTTGCCGAATTTTCCGCAACACTTCGTTGGGGCGCTGAGATCGCTCGTAGCATTCACTGCTACACTGTGAGGGTGACACCGGCATCTGATTGCAACACGCCCCAGGTGAACATTGAAGTGGTCACTTTAATATGCTGAAGTGGCCAGCAGATCGCGCTACGAGACGACACTTGGTTTGTATCCGGTTAACCCTTTGCTTCCTGAAATTCAGATAACATGTTTTTTCACTTTTTTTGTTAATTTTATGAAAAATGGGTTAGTTAAACACACATTTGAGAAAAAATTTAGTTTTACTTGCAAAAACAGTATTTTTTTGCATCGGCTACTACAGATGCCGTCAGTGTCTTTGGTAATTTACATGATGCATAGCTTTTGTAAAGGGAAAAATAGAGAGTGGCATCTGATGATGCCGTCAGCAGCCAAAGGGTTAAGCTTGGTTTATTTGCGTCTTTGCCATTCATCTGTTCGGTTTACGTAGAATGATTCATCGAGAAAAAACGTCAGGTACTACGCCTTGTGTATATAAAAGAATATATGAACTTACAGAAGACCATGTTGAAACAATGGCAGCGCTAACGCAACATTAAAAAAAAATATTAAAATAAGTAGGAACCTCCTATTGACCAAGATCGGTCAGGATTTGTAACGCCACGTGGGATTGTAGACCCCATGGTATGAATGGCTCCGATCGGAAGGTACAAGCATTCGTAGCCCCTGAGGGATTGAAATTTGAAAATATTACTTACATAATAAACATGTGTTGTAGAACAGAACTCCGACAAGGTGAAATACCGGTAGGTACCTACCTTGCATAGTGTTGTGCTACGTACACTTAAGCCCGCTGCAGACGATAGTGTTCTGTCCTGCATTTTCACTTCAACGCGTTCGAATATTTCGTACTGTCCTTGCAAACACGACTGTGCGTGTCTGCCAAAAGTTTCAATAAAATGTTTACCGTCGTATTCTCTGGCTTTGCCCGTGTCACTGCAGTGTCTTGTGTCTTTTCAAATTTTTAGCGAACGTCGTCACAGAAAGCAGAGCTCTTTTTTTTTCTTAATTTACATAGGCACAACAACGCATTCGAACGCAGTGAGGTGAACACAAAGGGTAATAATATAAGCTTAAATAATAAGGTTAAAAGACATACATGATGAAACTTTCGTGTTGATCAGTTGGTCCGCTTGTGTGTTTGGCTTATGTTTGTCATACCTAATGTTTGTTAGCAGCGTAACTCAAAAAATAATGAACGGATCATCAAGAAAACTAAAGTACCTATTAATACTATAAATACTGTAGGCACAAATGATTCGAAATTGGCATCGATACGAAGAAAATCGTACTTTCGCAACCGATTAAAATTTTTTGTTTCCGTGATCTTGCTTGGTGGTGGTATGCGCTCTCAGAGTGCTCTCTAGTTTATGTTGACTTTGAAGATACTGCCAAGAACCTATTTGATCTGATCGAGAGAATATTGTCATGTGTTATATACAAACATTAGAAAATTGAAAAAGTCGACACGAACTAATAATTAAAACTTGACGTTTCGGGATACTTCTCCCATTTTCAAAAGCCTAATAAAATCTTTAATGGATACCTAACAAACATTAGTACTTGCGTCCTGCTACAAAGTACCGTGAGTGCCACTGATAACAGGATTAACTACACTTAATTTGAGAAAGTTCAGCGTTACAGCAGGTAGAAACTACAGAAGTGTCTTTAGTTTTGTCCGCTCTGAAAAGGAGCCTAAAGTGTCCGTCGTTTCGCTGGAAAGCCTTTACCTTACACTGTTCATAGAATTAGTGTTACGTTCTATTTTATAGCATTAACAGTTTCTGTAAATTCTGTGAAATTCGGTCCCAAGCTTTTTGAGTTATACTGCTCACACACATAAAACACATAAATTAACCAACCAATTGTCTCCAAAATTTATTCATGTATATCTTTTAACACTATTATGTAGCTAACAGATTGTCTGTCCATTCCATTCGGGCTACTCAAGCAGAACGTTCCTCATAAGCCCGCTGCAGACGACAATTTTTGTTTTGTCCTGTGTTTTAACTTTAATTCGTTGTCCCTGCAAACACGACTGCGTGTCTACCAAAATTTTGAGAAAATGTTTACCGTCGTATTTTCTGGCTTGGCGCGTGTCAGTAGTGCAGAGTCTTCAAATATTTAGGGAATGTCGTCTCAGAAGGTAACGCTCTTTTTGTTCACTCCGACACAGCAACGCATTCGAACGCTGTGAAGTGAAAACAAAGGACAGAAAACTATCGTCGTGAGTGGGCTTTATAGATGGATAAGCTAGCTAATAGAAATGCATGTTGACATTTCAAGCATTTTGTTTTGTTGTAATCGGCTGAGTATTTCATACTCTACATAGATAAGAAGACGTTATGCTTAATCATTTCCTTTCATTTTTTTTATCCAAAGGGAAATCAATACATAAATTTCTTGTATGCGTTTCATTTTATCCTCGTATCGTACTAGGCTATAGATATTACGTGTAATAAGTGCATACAAAATTTAGCTGCCATTGCGTTCTCAACTAACTACATAATAATTACCGGCTTGAAAAACCTGACAATTAAAACAGCAAAACGATGCAGACACTGCTCATTCTTTGGCTTATAAATGGCCATTCGTGATTAAAATCGCCGTGGTCATAATCATCTTGATCACTGAAAGTACGAGAACGGTCAATTATTTTATAAACAAAACAGAGACGATATGTTTGGTTTTAAAAAATAGATTTCTATCGTATTTACATGGAAGATGGTAGAAAAGGGATATCTGAGGAATTTTCTTTTATTTTGAAGATTTTGGAGTCAATGCACAAGGGAACTAGCTGCATCTGACGCGTTTCAAACATGTACAGGCATAAAACTAACGAAAGTACAATTCTGCAAGTCCATACCAATTACAAACAATCGTAATAAGATTATTTAATTTATCCTTAGATACAAGAAAACACAAACCTGGATATCAAATCTTGAACTTTTGTTTGAGTAACGGCTGGAATCCCTATGATCATAAATGATCAGTGCCGTAGGGGAAAAAATCATGGAGCGATCAATTTTCGTCAATGATCACAGTTGATCGCTATCAGAATCACATCAAAAAGTGGTCACAAAAACGCACCGATCTGGCGCAATCATCCGCACGGTGGCCACAAAAATACACATCTAATTATGCCGATTCCACACGCTTGTCAAAAGAACAAGTATCGTCATCTTTGCGTCCGAGCGTTATGTTGAACTCTAGTAAACACAACTTTGAGATTGCCAAGAAATGGTGTAAAAATGTTTACCGTCAGTTTAATTTACTCTGCAAGTGCCATTATTTAACTTTTGGACATATTATGTCTGGAAAGATCTGTAACGCAAAATTTTTTGAAAGTGTGTGCTATTTAAATGGGCACCTCAATACATCCGACGAAAAGGTGACAATTCTCGTTCTTTTCACTAGCGTGAGACATAGGTATAATGTCATCAAATTCATCTTCAACTTGACTGTGAGCGCAGGTTTCGAAACTTCGACCCATGTTTCAGACTAGAAACGTAACTCGATTTGTCTGTCCTTTTGGCGGGTGCCCACAAACGCTAAAGATGCCCAGCGATTCAACTATTCACTTTGGCAGCCATGTGGCCGAGACTAAAAGTACAACTTGAGCGCCTAAATGTGACACTGAAACTAAGTGTATTTCTTTGCAATTGACGGACCATTGCCGCCTGTTATAGCATGCAAACAGCAAAACACTAGACCTACTCGTATTTTAGATATCAACTAAAGTGGTAGAGCAATGTGCATGCCGAAGCCACGTTTGCCGAAGCATCATCAATGTGGAATCATGTGGAGGTGTAGCTTTTGCGTTAGTGTGTTGCCCGTCATAATAATGGCCAATAAGCCAAACTTCTTCTGCAAAAAGCTTTCCTTGAAGTAAATAGTGTGGAGTATAGCCAAAGGAACGATCCAAAGCAGCGAAATAAACGTTCATCTCATTAACGAAGTTTTAGACAACTAAGCTTGAGGATGCATTCTACTGGGGCAGCACTTAAACCTTCGAGGCTTGACTTGTTCGGAACTTCAGGCAGGTGCGCTGGCTTAGACCCTTTGAATTAAATTGAGTTTTATCAGTAGAACCCCAATTGGTTACCTTAGTGTCTGCTAGAACTTACTTGTGTTCTGTAAAATAGAGTTGTGCGCCGGTGAGTTGTTGCTTACACTTGCTACACGTTGGCCTGCAACTGACAAAGCAAGACTCCTGTTTCAGTGTTCAGACAAATTCAGCCTCGAAGGCTTAATTTTGGCTCCAAATCGACGAATCCTGGATCAGACTACCTGGCAGAACAAAGTATGCCAACGCGTTTATCAAAATACGCCAGTTTTAATTATTATTGCTCCATGTGATTAAATAGCCTGTAGATGGTACGTAAAATGTTACATGTATGTTTTCAATAGCTATTTAATTTGTTGCTACAATTTCAGTTTAGACTTGGTAAACTTCATTTTTTTCCACTCGCTATCCCCAGATCCTGTCTCCCCGAACTCAAGTTCCTTAGATATAGGGAAAACTCCCTAGAAACGGTAGCCTGCGGGTACGCACTGTGAGGAGCGCACTAAGCACACATACATACATACAGTTTAAAAGATAACGTGTTCGCATGTAGTATTTTTGAAATGTTGGTTAGAGCGCTCTCTGCTGCATCAGCAGGTTGAGCGTTCAAATCCCGAAAGCGTCATTGGTTCACGGCAGGAAGGGCATCCGGTGAATAAAGGGCCTAAGCTCCAGCAAAGTCCTGGCATTAGCTCAGCACCGTCCAAGCCCGATATCCTTACTTGGGAGATGCGGGAGATCGTGACGTAAAAGCGATTCATGTAAACACAAATTGAAAATGGAGTTACGAGCGGCTCCTCTGCTGGCCGATACTCCAATTGTGTCGTAACTGAGGCGGTAATGTGTGACCATCATGTAATTTAATTATGTGAATAAAATATTTAACCTAGACGAATTTCAAATTATAAAATGTGTCGACTATCATCAAAAGTAAATCTAACGTTTCGGGAATGCGTTAATTCTCATCTTCAGAGTAGGAAATCTAAACCTATCAGTTATGAATAAAAGAATATACATATATTTTTTTCCTTTATTACAATTATGGAGGGGGAGGAATGAGAGTGTAGGTCCTACTACCTAGAGGGGCCGGACGTCGGTGCCTGAACAGTCGGTGCATGTGTGGCAAACTGTGGGCTATGTGAAGCGGTACAGCCGAGGTCATAATATTGAGGCTGGGTTTCGTTCTATGGATGTGCAGTGACTCTAATGTTGTGAGCTCAATTGCGTTTGAAAAGTCAATGATGGAGAAGTCATTCCTGCTGATGGGATGGTTGTTTTGCTCAGCGTGTAGGCGGGGGCTGAATGTAAAGGTTTCGCAAGTAGTAAACCGGTACAACTGTATACACCTAAATGTTGGTCAATACGGGCTTTGAAGTGTTGTCCAGTGCTACCGATGTATCAGTTGCTGCAGGCCTGTAATGTTATTAAGAAATGAATGTAGGTGAAATTTTTAATGTAAGCTGTAATATAATAATCCAAGAACACCTCCCGCAGTGGAGAATTGTATGATGAATAAATAAATTCATTCGAGCACCACAACGTAAGAACTATCTTCAGCAAATAAGGCTGAGCCCAGAATGACGAGTGAACGATACCCTACTTACTTGACACACAGAGTTCACAGCAGCATTAACTCGGCAGCTCCCGCGCCTATTCACAAAATGTTCATCTATTTTGCTGACATCTTCCTTGTTTCCTCATTCCCAAAGGATTGTAAGACAAATTCTCGGAGCTCCATTAGTCCATTCACATACCATTATTCAGAAGGCTATTTTTATCGCATTGAATACGTTCATAATCACAGCATCTAGGAAAGCTCACCTGGGAGCTCATGATGTTCACATAAAGACCTGAGACCTGCGTGCGCTCAGTTTTCAAGATCCTAATGACGATGTTTACCGACCGGCAGCTCGGCCAGTCTTATTTGCGGCGAAATCTGAGCTTATCATTAGTGGCGCGATAGNGTTCACATAAAGACCTGAGACCTGCGTGCGCTCAGTTTTCAAGATCCTAATGACGATGTTTACCGACCGGCAGCTCGGCCAGTCTTATTTGCGGCGAAATCTGAGCTTATCATTAGTGGCGCGATAGGAGTTGCAGGATGGGAAAGTCTGAGCATTAGAAGGGAGTAGGGCTACCAGGGTCCGATATTATGGTGCAAAACGTACGTGGGCAAAAACTAGCTTAGCGTTGCAAATTGTAGGACTTGGTAAGAGCGCGTTCGATTGACTGGCGAAATTAAAATTCTTCAAGGTTTGACGACTTGTGCGGACTTCATGCCGGAGCTATGGCTTAGTCACTCAAATCGTATTGCAAAAAAAAGAACCAGCGTGAAGCTCCTGAAAACTCGACTTACGAAGACAGATCGAGCTGCTGGATCCTTCAAGGGAAACCAATTAAGCGTCAGCGGCTGACATTCCCTCCACCGCGTCGAAGCCAGAGCACCTGTCTGAGGCGGCTTTGGACAAGTCAAGCCTCGAAATTTTAATTTTGCCAGCCAATCGAATGCGCCCCTACTGCCTTGTAATTCACAATATCTCTCATTTCGAAAGAAGCGCGATCTACGAACTCTACGCTTGTAATTGTAACACTAAAACATTATTTAGAAGCTTCTGAGAGGCCGGATAATACTTTAATTGTGTTACGAGGAGGCTTCCCCCTTCAAAGGCTTGGGCGCCTCCGGCTAACATGAGTGAGCTCGTTGTAAAATTACGTACTTGGCTCCTTAAACACCAAGCGTTGCTTGCGCTTCGAAAATGAACTTACAAGCGCTAACTGTGAAATACAAGTACAATACGGACTGTGTTTTACATGCTTGTATCAACCTTTCTTAATCCTGGGTCCACATGCATTGCTGAAAATTCCCGCACGCAGTATACAAACATGTAAATATCTGCATCTTAAAATATAGCTTAGGAAAAGTTTCATACGCTTTCTCTGGACATATAGATAGTAACCAGTGACTGTGTTGACACTGGCTGTGCAGTGTTGTGTAAATGCTGCCGATTGCCCTCGTACGACTTGCGTTGGCGCTAGAAGCCTAGAGCCAATAAAGCTAATCAGAGAACCAGTAAAGCTAATCCGTTTACATTGTTCCGGCGCGATTTCAGCATCCGCAAAATATAAATAAATGTCTTAAAACCTGGTGAAAATCTCAGTCTCTACGATAATTTTTACATCGTAGCAAGTGCTAATCGCAAACTATCTACTATCATTCCTAATTCTGAGCAGTTTGAAGTTACATAGGTTTTATAGTTTAGCAATTTGAGCACAATGTTCGCAAACTTCATGCTGAAGTCACTCTCCGGACGCCGTAATCGCATTAGCTGAGTTGGCTAGAGGCTGCTAGCGCCAACGAAAGTTGTATGTGGGCAGTCGGCTTTAACACTCAATCCTGTGCATGAGGATTGAAATTTCGGCGGCTTCAAACGCGACCTGTTTTTGCGATTAACGTCTGAAACTGAATTCAAAAAATTAAATCAAACTCTGTTCGGAGTAGATTATCTCGATTGTAATGGGCGAATCGAACACGCCCTAGTCTGTGCTAATTGCCAATCTGACTTAGTTAGCAGTTGATATTTTCTCATAATTCCAATGCCTAGGGTTAAGAAGTATGATGAAAAACCTACTTACTGGATAGTGTGCACAAAAACGCAGTTGGGCAACGATATACTGTAAACGTCTAAGTAATCTTGCTATTTCGTTTTTATGATTGTTATATCAGCACCACATAACACTATATGTATAACCCAGTAGCAACCTGTTTGCATTCCTCTGTCCAAACCCGTTTCTGTCGCTTCACAATGTACCGAGTGGGCAAAGGAGTGAACACTTCGTTAATGAAAAATTTTGATTGTTTGGCAACTCTTAGCATACCTTGTCGTATATCATCCGAAGCCTGGTACAGTGAACATAAAGTTTTGTTGTTGTGTACAGGAAAATTACTTCCCGAAGAGATGAAGGAGTGGAGGTGTCTGCACTTCTTCGTGCGGGAAACAAAGTGAGTGAGGTCGTAAATCTGGTCTGGGTGCTCCGTACAACTGTTAACGCGGTCCAGAAGCGCAAGGATGACGGCGAAGGCATGAACGGACGTGATAGTGGTCGAAAGAGGGTTGTGAATTAAGGCAGTTTGTGTGATGCCACTCAAAAGAATCCCTCGGCGTCCACGCGCCAACATGCAATGAGGCTCGGGGTTTGAGCTTCTACAGTGCGCAATATCAGTTGCCACGCAACCTCCGACCTCAGCAACTCCGTTATGGTGTATTAATTTGAATGCGCTACATAAGGTAAAATACACGTTCTTCCATAACATTGGGCTGAGGAGCAGGATGTGGAAATACAGACTTGACAACCACAAACACCAGAAATGTTCAAGGTTGCAACCCATCTTCCGAATACCTGTATCCTGACACTAACGTGATATATCATGTTACAAATCGAGATCATATAGGTACAAATCTATGAAGAACTGCTAATTCATATAAATAAACCTAAGTTCAAGAGTAATTGACTTTGCAGTGCTGAAATTATTTTCACGCAGTACGTGGAGTCCACTTGGGCAACATCACCGGAACGTAATTCGGTCTTCCATACGGTCGGAGGGGTTTCCCTTTGCGTGGCGTATGTCTGATGCGGAAGCCTATAAAGTAGTGCGCTTTCGATTCAGGGTTTCCTCTCGCTGTAATCAAACTAGACCAAGGCTCTAGTCATTGCATAGATATGAATATGATGCTACTTTATTGTTTTAGCGCTAGGCGTGTAAATACGTTAATAGTGTAGATGAAGAAAACGACGTGGTTGTTTATAGAGTACCAGGTGCTGTTGGGGCAGAAACTGTACATTATATAAAAATAGATATGTCAAGTTTTTCGTCCCGCTACTCAATTGTCACGAGCTTATCTTATTTCAGGGGAAGCTCGTGACCTCCTAATTAAGGGCCAGTAGGTATGTATGTTTCTTGCAGGATTGCCAAGTAAACACCGTTTCCTTGTCTTTAATTATATTTCAGAGAAACAGCACAACGATGGGACTTGATACAAACTTTAAGTCACGGCCACAAGCTACGGCCAGGCGGCCAAAACACGGCCGGCCTCCTCCACTGTCAACGCCAAGGAGGCCGCTGCTTAACTGCCCGCCAACCTTTTTCGTCAGCTCAGCGCGGCAGTAATGCACAAAGACTATTGTATGTACGAGCCTTATCAATATCCAGCAAACATTTTGAATAGCTCGCTTCTTACAACTGTGAATACATGTCACCATCTTACATGATTTGTATTCTAAACGTTTGCTACTTTGCTTAAAAATTATAATTCTGGTAATAATTGGCATCCTTCTTATTAAGCGTACCAAACACAGTTCGAGAGTTGGGGTGGTCGACAGGGGGAGAGGAGAGAACCGTGGACTGCACTGGGAGCTCCGGTTCCAAGACCGTTACATTCAAACCTCTGGGTTGTATTACGAAGGCGCAGAATTTCTTTAGAGCTACAATATTTGAGACAAATTGAGCATGTAGCGTAAACCTCAGGGACTCGAGTTTTTCTCCAAAATATAATAGCTTGACCGACTTGCTAATTTTTGGAATTTACTTAAAACGCCCTTTGTTTTGCAATAATGGAAGTTTGAGAGCTTACGATATTTTTTATTAGGGTTATGACACCATACCGTGTTTTCATGCATCCACAAAAACTAAATGTGAGTGAAATCGTTATAATAATCATCATCTTATGTGATATTATATATGTCCGGTCTGTTTATCTTATAGAAAATAAACCACCATCAGCCGATGAACAAGCGAGACTCAATAATTTCTATTGGTGAGAAATGAGGTGCGCATAAAAATAGGCGCCGCGGCCTGGGTGCCATACGACCATCTAAGCAGCAGAGTCAGCAAATTTCTGACAAAGTGACGACCGCTTCGGTTTATTGTACAGCCTCCCAAGCGCCCAAAATGGCCAAAGTTTGGCCCTCATCTGATCACCGGACCGACACAGAAACCAGAGGTGCTTAACGATGGTGAAAATGGAAACGAGGGCAACTTCGGTAGGCCTACTGGGCTCAATTAGTTTTTAGCACTCGCTCGTTCCGCGTGAGAGAGTTGGGAATTTACGTACACGTTTATGCTGACGGCTGTTAGTGAGGTGCATGTTGTTATGTTGAGAAAACGGTGGAAGCAGTTGGGAGTTTATGTACGCACTCTTGCCGACGGTCTAAGGTGAGGTGCAGGCTATTTTTTTTTAGTAATTAAGGGGCAGAAGCTGTTGAAAGTTAATGTACATACTCGTGCGACCGGCCTTATGTGAGGCAAATGTTACTTTAGGAGCGTAGTAAAGTAATGGGAAGTGTGAGTACTCTCTCTTATTGACAGCTTCTGATGAAGTGCACGCTACTGTTTATATGAACATTGTATAATGAAAATTATTGGAAGTTGAAAATGTAGCAAATTTTCACTTCCTATTACTTTACTACTCGCCTAAAATAACATTTGCCTCAGTTAAGGCCGACAGCACGAGTACGTACATTAACTTTCAACAGCTTCTGCTCCTTAATTACTAATAATAACAGCCTGCACCTCACCTTAGACCGTCGGCAAGAGTGCGTACATTAACTCCCAACTGCCTCCACCGGTTGCTCACCTTAACAACATGCACCTCACTACAAGCCGTCAGCATAAATGTGGTCGAAAGTGAAGGAACTCTTGCTGTTGAAACAAATGTTGTTTACTTGGGCATCTGAAATTTACGTACTCGCTTCTGCTCGATGCTGAATAACTAAACTTGCAAAGAGTGATGCTCAGCGAGGTGGACGCGCACGGCTAAGTCCCCGTACTAAAACAGGTCAGAGACTTGTTACACTTGACTTTTTTTACTCTCGCAGTGGGCCGCGACTGGCGGCCTGTGTGTGTTTTGCTACATATTAAGTCGACGAATATACGATCCAAACAAATAGGCCGGCAATCGAGGATTTTTCATAAGTTGTGAACGGCAGGACCCGAGATGACCGTGACACATACAGTGACACGTGGGGAGCTGGCTGCGTAAATAGTAAGCCCCATGTGACCAAGGAGGTTTTATCGAAAGACGCAGGGAACACCAGAGCCAGGGATTTTTTTTTTGCTGGATGCTCCCTTTCCGCCAGTCACAGTCTTCCACCCATCTCTTTTCACCCATCAAATGCTGCAAGCCATTCGTGCAGCCAATCGCGTTGCGGAAACATTCAGCTTCCCATTTCCGTAGTTTGAAGCAGCGTTTTCCTTCTGGTTAAACTCCTTGCGTGTTCCTAAGCCCTACTCAGATAATAGGTAGATGGGAAGCGAAATTGGCGTAAGCTCAGCCCAGACGCACAGGGAAGATACTCGGCGATTGCGAGCATCAGTAATAAAATTTGCGCTTAATGCATTAGTTGTCAATCTTTTTTGTACATGTTCTTCGCATGGGAAAAGTTTAGTGGATTACTCGCCTCCAACATCTGAATCTCTGGATTTAAAATGATGTCTGAATGTATAATACTCGCGTGTAGTATATATGTTGTGCGCGATCGATCGCACTGCGCAAACGATCGATCGATCGTTCAAACGCCTAACCAAACCTAATCAATGTTTTTCTTCAACTTTCCCCTTATTTCTGAGTATATCGGGTAGGTTAGGGGAGGCAAGACCTGTTTTTTTTTTCAATTTTGAAATTTCGGGCACCGTCAATTTTAGTCAATAGTGAGATGGGGTAAGGTTAGATTAGGTTAGGTTGGGTTAGGTAAGGTTGGGTTGGGTTAGGTTAGGTTAGGTTAGGCGTTTGAACGATCGATCGTTAGCGCAGCGCGATCGATCGCGCACAACATTTATGTATATATGTTATTTACCTGAGATGACATAAATGTAGATTTCGATTAGAAGCAGTTCAAGAAATTTTGATACCCACGACGCGCATTTCGCTGTTCTCTAACCCATCAGGTGGGAGGATCAAAGTTGGTATATAGCTATTGAAATCTTGCGAAATTTAGAGAGGTTATCATAGGAAGTTGTAACTATGATACCGGCTGTTCCAAAAGTATAAATGAAATTTCCAATCAAGCAAATGTTTCGTCAGTTCTCAACGACAGTCCGCTGCGTAGACTCCAATTACTGCACGTTGCAGACGCGCAGATGTACCGAGGGCGACAGTTTACAACCTGCCCCAGATAAAAGGCTGGTACATCAGCATGGTAGACTTCGTAGTAAATACGAAACCCACAATTGGCGAAAACACATCACACAGTAGCTGAAAGTTGACTTGAAGCGTTGCTAGGCTTCTGATGATGGTCGAAAAATCTTCAACATGCAGCATCCATATGAAACATTGCAGTTTCCAGCCGCCTGCTACTTCTAATCAGAATCTATTCGTATATCTACGTCCCAATGTGTATATGTATTCATTGTACGATTTTGTTGTCTCTCTGAATCCCTGAAATACCTTTGTTGTGAAATTTCCCAGGTTAATTAATTTGGGTAGAGTTTTGTGCCATCCTCTTTCAGCTATACTCAATTAAAATTTTTCGGTGGAACTATGGAGGCATAAGATAGGCACATGGCCGAGAAACCAAGCGGCGAATCCATGCAGCACCGGTGATGCTCGGTCGCTATGCGCGATTTGAGGCTGGTATCGGTGGCCGAGTTTCTCAGAAAATTCACCAGAGCAGAGCGCGCTTTACCGCGCTTGCCCTACCGTGTTCCACGGATATTCCGCTCCTTGACCAAAATAGCTGGATACACTTAGAACGGAAATAATAACCTTATCGCAGAATTAACCACATCTCGACTATTTGACTATAAATTTCAGTGAAAATTTCACAGAAAGTTAAACTTATGATGCTCATAGTGTCTGTAGATTTTCAAACGACTAATCGTGCTGGTTCTAGAATTATTATTTTTTTGTCAATCTTACTAATTTCACAGAGCGGCGGTAATAGCTTTTTGACTAAACACAAAACGAAATATTCTCAGTTTCATATCACCAAAGGAGCAAAAATGAACTACACAAATGAGAAAAACATGTTTTAAAAAAGAAATCATTAATTAAAAGTATACAATGACGGAAAAAGTCTTATTTGCCAACATGACCCCCATGACGTTTAATAATTTCAATAATCCTTGAATCCATGCAGACAGTTTCTTTATTGCAGAAGGTGGAACTGCTCTTGCTGCTGCAGCAACGGCATCCCACAAGACTGATTTTGAGTTGCACTGACTTCCGAGTAAATTTCTCTTTTCAGAGGGGACCAGAAGTTTTCAATTGGGTTTAAATCAGGTGAGCAAAGTAGCCAAAATATAAGATTCTCTCCATGGAACCCCAAAGACTCCAGAAATGCTGTGGTAGTACGGGCAGAGTAAGAAGGTGCAGTATCATGCATGAAAATCAAGTTTTGAAGCAGAGAAAGGGGTACGTCACCCAGCCTTGGGTTTTTTAACATGTCACAATATGGTGCAGATGTAATTTTCACTTCATCAGGTACTCTAACCGGACCTACAAATCGATCCCCTATGATATCAGCCCATATCATAATACTATCTCCCTGTTCTTGATGTTTTACGAGCTGATGACACTCACCTCCAGGCAGCACCCAGCCCTTACTCCACTCATCAGGTCTATCCATGGTTGCCCGGGTTTCGTCGGTGAAAAAAAAAATGGTTAATGTTGATTTTCTTGCATTTCTCTGCCTATTCCATTCTCAAAATTTTATATCTTGGGGTCATCGGAGGCAATTTCAGAGAGGAGTTGGCAGAAGCAATGGAGCGAAGGATGTCATTTCTTGTGGTGTTAGGTACTTCAGGTACATCTTTTCTACGTCCCAGTTTAGCAGAATATACAAGAAGCTATCATTGTCGTTCACCTCAAAAAGAGAAAAACATGCAGAGAGTTGTCAATCAGGAGACACAACAAATGTAAACAAACTCAACAGTATTACCATAAGAATTCACGATCTCCCTGTAAGTTGAGATATGATCAATTTTGTGGTACAGCTATTATTTCCGCCTAAACTGCACTACTATTTCCGCAGAAGCGCGAAATATCCGTGAAACAGGGTGGAACGAGCGTGGTGAAGCGCGTCCTGCTCGGGTGAACTTTCTTCGAAACTCGGCCGTCGATGCCAGCCTAAAAACGCGCATAGCGACCGAGCATCACCGGAACTGCCCGGATGCGCCGCTAAGTTTCTCGGTCAAGTGCCTCCCTTATGCCACCATAGTTCCATCGAAAATTTTTATTGGGTTACACACTTGGCAGACTAACACGTTCATATACCATTGTATGTATTTCTCCAACCGTTCCAATTCACAATTGGTATTTCTTTGGTATCGTGAGAAAACATATTTTAATAGTTATTAACAAAATCAGATGCCATAATAATATAAAAACTAGCTGGACCCGTGAAACTTTCACGGATTTGCAACTCCTCCAGACGGACCCGTGAAACGTTCATATTTTAGCACTTATTCAACTTATTCTTCAACTCAAGGACTCGATGTGTGTTATATTA
>LQNS02278159.1:9293835-9308596 GCA_001587735.2 Parhyale hawaiensis | reverse complement strand
TGAATAAAGTGTCCTGTGAAGAACAGTTACTTTTTGTCCTGTGCGGCTGCTGTACTATCGCCGGGGAAACCTGAGTGAGCTAGGTTCCGTAAAAGAATATTGCTGTTTGTTGCGCGTGTCCCGCAACACCATTACGTTTACGTTTGTTTCGAATAGAGAATGTCCAGGCTCTACTTTTCAAGGAACTATTTTAGACCTGATGTGAACAAAATATATTTAATTGTGCTTCCAAGAGTCCCTGCGACTTTTATTTTCAATGAATCCTTTACAAAACCACGAGTGGCATACGTGTACAGTGCGTTCTGTAGTTCTGGTGTGAGCTAAAAATATTCGAATATATTAAAGCGCTATGTCTTACGGATGAAATAACAACACCATGAGAAATATTTAACTACTCAATGGTGAATTTACTGGTATTTATCCGATGTTATCCAATACTGTTCACTATTTGCTAATAGGCATCTGATAAAAATCTATAATTTTTGATTGGGTAGCAGTCAATCCAATGCATTTGACAAGAAGAGACGTTAAGTGAGAAAATTTGTTGAATGTGTGTTGTATTTTGTACATATAGTAAAATAGAACCACGTAATTGAATACCGTGAAGTTTCAAATTGTCCCAGTAGAAAGTTTAAACAGAAATTAAGAAGCAAGGGAAAATTGATAGGCACCCAGTCGATAGATAATAACGTCTAAAAGCCAATATACATGTAAAGCTGATAGAACTACTGTTGCTATAACAACGACCTCCTATACGACGATAACATACAATATAATTAGATTCTCGGAAAATGTAACTGCTATTTTATTTCTAGAACGGCTATAGAACGTTAAGAGACGTTACATAAATATCATTATCCGTAGATACTTAGCAGTCACTTGGAGATGTACTCATCGTATTTAATGGAATTATGATAGACGGTAGTCATCTAATTTATGTTTACTTCATCTAATCAGTAATTTAAATTAATATTCTTGCCTTTATAAATTTTCTTTGATTAGTCGTATGTGACAGGTACTACACTTTTTGAGGTAACAGCACACCTTTTAGCATTGTTGAGGATGGTACACACACGAGTCAAAAGCTGAACAAACTCTCGTAAAAATGAGCGAGCTATTCTGCGCAAAAGCGCAATATCTTACGTCTCTATTTACTCGTGAGAATGGTCCGATGATCAATCGGCACTGACCTCCGTCCAAAATATCGACGCTGCCATGGTTACAGCCTTAATAGCGTAACAAGAGAATATAGCAAGCTGAATATTATTATAGACGATATTCCTTCCCTGCACAATTAACAGAGGAGTGAAGTCTTTGATAAATGCCTCAAAGAATAAATAATCAGCTATTAAGACTACGAGACCGAAATGAATGATCTAGATGGAAGTAGATGACGCTACTGGTGGTTTGTTGACCAATTTTTGCGAATTTGCCGAGTGAATCGCTTGGAAAAATACAGCAGGCTCCCCCCTGGAACTTTCTGCAACAGAGTGAGTTTGCCAGCTTTTAGACGTCGATTCGGAGTCAGTAGATGTTCTGTAGGCTGGTGTGTGGCATCAGTTTTAGGCTGCTTGTCAAAATTGCACCTAGAAACATTAATTATGTGGCAACATAGGTATTCCGATCGTAATGCTATTGGTGGTCGGTGTTGAGAGGAGTGCTTTATATACAAATTCATGAAATGTGTATTTATATGTTAATAAAGTATGTTCAGTAATGTGTCTAGTGCATACATGCTAGTCAAATTGTCGGAATGTTATTTTCATTGTTTTCTGTTGTACCTATGGCGTTACAACCACGCGAAACTGGTAATGAGAACGCTTCAATAATTTTTAGTGTTAAAATCTGCGTAATTTTAAATCAGTTCGTTCAGTGAAAAGCATCTTCAAGTAGTTGTACTGTGATTTGGGTGTCTTGTGAAATTTTCTTGAAAAAAACCTGAAACAATCCCTTACTGGCTTAAACGTTATAACGGCTTTAGCCTCCTATAACGGTTGTGCTGAATACACGCGCCCTTGCCGTTGTAACTTCTTCACCTATGTATATATATATTTATGTATATCATTATGTACATGTTGTGAAAGATGATCTCAATAGTTTCTGCCACTGGCACGTTGGAGAACAAGCTTTCCACGTCCAAAGAGGCTAGAAGGCCTTCAGGACCAACGTGCCAGTGAAAGAAAGTATTGATATCATTTTATGTACACTGACCTTTATTTAAGTGCTTTGGTACGTAGCTTAGATGAAAAGAATTAAGCTTCTAGTCTAGGCGCTAGGGGGGGGGGGGAGGTCTGGGTACATCTCTCTTCCACGGCTCTACCACTTATTTTCATATTTCATGTGATGACGACATTAAAAAAAAGTTCAGTAGAACTTTGGGTAGAACTTTCGCACCTGGTACAAATTTGAGGGGGGCATCGGGGAAGCTCAAAAATGCAATTGTGAACCGATTGTTTTGCAACTTGTTCAGAATATGCACTTTTTGAAAAAGACACATATTTTGAAACCCGCAACTTTTTTATTTAGGTTTTAGTTTTGGAGCTAGTAGCGTTTATATATAAATACATATATGTATTCTTTGGAAATTTCAAACGAATAGAAATCAAGGAGTTTTTATGCAAGATAAAAAAAACGCAATGACAGTTTCAGAATCCTTGTAACATTCCTAACAAAACTATAGAGCCGGATTTTTCATTGTCACTCTCATAATATTTTTTTTTAGCGCAGCTCAAAACCGAATCCTTTAATTGTTCTTTTCTTGTATTGTATTTAGCGATCGCAATGAAATAGAAAATGGAGAATCCAGCTGTGGCAAAAAATATTATGCGGGCTTATTTCTTAGGAATGTTTCAAGGATTCTAAAACTGTCATTGTGATTTTTTTAGCTTGAAAACTTATTGACTTCTATATGTTTGAAATTTTCTAAGGTATACATATATATATATACATATAAAACCCATTATTTCAAAAACTAAGGCATAAATAAAAAAAAATGTACGAGCAAAATATGTTTCTTTTTCAAAAATTCATAGTCTGAGCAAGTTTCAGAACAACGGTCCACAAATGATAAATTTGGACCCCTCTATGCCCTCCTCAGAAATGTACCAGAGGCGATAGCTCTACCCACCAATTTTTTTTAATGTCCTCATCATTTGGAATAGGAAAATACATGGTAGAGCAGTGAAAGAGAAATGTACGCAGACACCCCCAAGAGCCCAAACCACTCTTGCACTTCACGAAATCGCTGTTTTTACACGCATTTCTCTTTCGTCATAATATCTGGTGTTTGCTTGCATATAGTTCATCTGAACCAAGATTTTCCTTATTATTTTCATGGTTATATTCCACTCTAGATCACACAGATGATGAAGCCCCAATTGGCCACGATGCTCAAGCGCGACGTGCTGCTCACGCCCCTTGGATACGACGCAAGAACGTTTTTGGTGAGACATACATATTCTACCATCACACGCTGGATTCTGCTTGAATTCATGTTCTATCGTTGAGAAAAAATCGTATGCAAAATGTAGGGCAGTAAAGTTGGAGTAAGCTTTCCAAATTGAATATGATAAGTCAATAATAGAGCCGCCATGTTGGAACTTAAGGCAACAGTCTCTGAAATAGCTGAACCTGAGCTAAAGAACGCGAATTTTATGGTATTAGGAAAAAAGCCCCGGGAGATAAAAGCCTCGGTAGGAAATAAAAACCTCGGGGAAAAACACCCGGTAGAAAACCCCGTCAGTTCTTGAAGTTATGTCATATTAAGGGGCTGAATTCAGTTATCCGGAAGGACTGTATATTCAAATAAACTAAATTATTAGATTGGTAGCAAGCTAAATTTTACCTAGCATTTGTTTGGGCCAACGTGGGCTGCAACAGCCCCAATATTGGCTTAGTAGGCTGAGGTGAAGCAAGGTTAGGTTAAGCTAGGTTAAGTTAGGTTTAATAAATTAGGTTAGAGTAAGTTTGTTATGACAGAATAGGTTGGGTTTGGTTAGCCTTCCCAGAATTGGTTAGTAGTTTAAGTAAACGTAGTCAGTTTAATTTTGTTTAATCTCATGTTACCAACTTGAAGATAGATAAATAAATAATGGTAATAAATATACTTATGAGATAATAGGTGGGGGTTATATTCCTACTGGGACTTTTTTCAGGGTAGATATTTTTTCTCCGTGGTTTTTCCTATACTCGAATTTTACCTCTTTACTCTGTCGTTTTTGCTCCTGTCTTTCAAAGCTCGTAGAAAATACTTCTTAGTAGTCACTTATGTTCATCTGCAGTTTATTTCAGAACATAAAGTTGATAAAATAATAGCAGTGATTTTAGAGGAGCTGTTACATGTGCTGTCCACATTTTTAGAGAAAGAAACAATCCGTTTTTTTAGCCAGAACTTGCTCGTGCTGCTGCTGCTACTTGCATCTAGATATGCCGTCATTACAGTAATGGTTGAAGAGGTGATACCGTTGCCGTTTATTCATTATTCTCATAGTTGATATATAATAGTTATTTGACGTCCATTGTTACTGTGACAAATACTTTTACCAAATACAATAATGAGCCATTATAGACTAGAATACTTGCAACGCTGTCAAAAAGGGCATCGAGGAATTTGTGATGATCCTTCTTCATTGATCACACTGAAAAGTAGAGGTAAAGCCAGTTTGACCCCTACCTCCACAGGGAAACCCACACGAACTGGTTCGTGCTGCAAATATAGGCCAGCTGGTCCAAGAGGAGTAAGCACGGCTGCAGTCGACCATGGGTCATTATGAACTATGGTGACATCGACGGGAGGTTCAATGAATTACCACCCTTTCATTTCTGGGCATGGTAAATGCCCCGAATGTAGCTGTGCTGACCTAGCAACAGTACTGATTCAGCACACCGGGTGCTGCAAAGATCGCTCACATTGCTCGGGGCTCGAACCTGGCTTCTTTAGCACACCACTCAGCACGCAAGGCTGCTGCTGCTACAGGGGTAATAACTGCCTCTGAAAAGAATGCTGCGACATTCAGTTCAAATTGTCATAAGAAATTAACGCTCTCTCTTTCATTTTATCTAAGCAGCACACTGCTTGCTTCATTAGATGATGTGCAATCAGTGAAGCATACTGAATCTTATTGAATTTTTCGCTTCCTATCTTGCATACCGAATGAAGCAACTGCTGTACATCGAAATTTCTTCGCTCATACGAAATTGCTTCATCAAAGACAGGAAGCAAGCTAGATTAAATAACTGTTGAATCTACTGCCGGAGAAAAATCGCTTCGCCTGGGCCTAATTGATCATCTACTGAAGTAGTGTATCCAGAAATAAGAGGAAATACAGTTTCGATGCATGTGAAAAGTAATGAAAGTAAGACTTCATAGTAGAACTAAGAGAAGCAGTAAATATCTGCGCTATTTCGATTTCAACACATGCTGAGCAAGAAGGAAATTCAATTGTTCCAAATTTGGCCATCTTTTGCCACCTGGTATAGTTTTCACTTATCGATTTCTATGAACTTCTTTATTCCTTTATTGTTCTCTGTATGCAGTCAAAGTTAAAATTCACATTGAAAATAGAACATGCAAAATTAAAATGGCATGGGAACCTAGTTCAATTTACTCACCAATAGAGAACGTGCCTACTGAAAGTGATACATTCACTTGTGAGACACACTTTCATTAAAAGGCATCGATGTTCAACAGCAGTAAAATACAATCCAATACATATATACATGTAGCAAAATTGTAAAACCAACATATACAATTTCTAACATTTCTAAGCAGGTTCTTACAGCGTTTCCTGTGCGGTGACAACTTCGTACAATCCAAGCAGTATAGGTAACTTTGATGGGCACCAAGTTGGTTCAAAAATAAGCAGGATGTATTATACAGGGACATATCGCACTCTGTTCTATCCCTAGAGACCTACAAATGCAATTAATGATAAATTTGTATCTCGGTAAAGCTAAAAACGAACAACAGCAGAAAAATAACTACCCTTCATTCTAGTTAACTAGATCGATAAAATTTTATAACTACTATTGCCTCATTACATAGTCGTTGTACTTCCTTTCGAGCTCTACATGAGTCATTGGTTGCGTCAGAATATCTGGAGTGGAGTTATAGCACCCAACACTCTGAAATATTACAGAACTTTCTTGTACCTCCATCCTCACTTGTGGTAAATTTAGTCTTTGAAAACGCAAAATAATTACAAAGTCTGCAACCTATCCTAACTTTTGCTTATGTATTTCGTAGAATGCGTGACGTGAAAATTACAAATACGTAAATATAAAAGTGGTACACATATAAATGGAAACAGTGGGTGGCTCGTTCCCACAGCCACCTACTGTATTAAATAACTCGAAAAAATGGTCAGACTCTGAGCTGCCTTCCCGGATAGTTCCAGGGCGAGTGGGACTATTACTGTATATACCAACATAGAAAGAGCCGCCGGTGTTAATTACATAATAACAAAGACTCTAGGTACTTGGCTGGCAACCAAGTGACTCATACATCGTCTCGTTTTCAGGCCGAAAACAAAAGTATGGGCAATTTATTATATGTAGGTACAGCAGTCAGAAAATATTATTTCAGTATTTGCTATAGTAATTTGATGTCTTTGACAGTGGCACAAAATTTGTTATCTATGCCTAGTGCTTTTTAACATTGTTGTCGGTAGTGTGGCGTGCTGACAATTCATAAGTGTTCGTTTTCTTGAATGCGTGTCATCTTCAGCTCTAAATATTTATACGTAAAATGTAGAACACTAAATCTAATTATTTTTCACAAATTTAGGTCATGCATCCAGTTCCCATATATTTCAGTTTTATATATTTGAAAAAGAGAAAGCATGCTTCCACTTTAAAGATCACTCGGTCTACTTGCACACGTTACAGTTATTATATTGCCAGAAAATGGATATTGATTGATTTTAATGTACCTGGCTCAGTATATGAAATGATTACTTGAGGTGAAAATAGACGTCGTTTCCATCAATTTTATCCGCAACCATGCTTTTGTGCAGCTCAAATTCTGCAATTTTGCTACACCCTCACACAGAGTCTAGTATTTTGTATCCAAGTACAGTAAGCCGGTCGGGTATTTAGGCAAACATTTTCTCAGCATAGTTATGCAGGTGAGGCATTCGATGTAAATTGCTGTTGAACACGCAGTATTTCCAATAAGTATTCACAATTTCGTATGTTCGGCCACTCTCTCCTTACCTCCGCTATGGAGGTTATGTCTTCGTCGGGTCTGTCTGGCTTTTTGTCTGTCACCACGATAACTCAAATATTTTTGGACAGATTTTTACAAAATTTACAGGGATTGTTAGGTATGTTAGGAGGAAAAGATAAATAACTTCTGGTGAAGATCCGTTCATCCGTTCGTTTGTTTGCTTTTCTTCCCCATTTTTCTCAATGCCATAACTCAAAGAGTTAAGGAAGGATTTTTTATGAAATTTACATGAGTTGTTTGGTATATTACGAAAAGTAAATGACCAAATTTTTGTGATGATCTGTTTTTGTTTGTTCGTTTGTTTTCCCTGTTTTTAATTTCATGCTTGTTAACAGAATAACTCAAAAAGTCATTAATGGATCTTTATACAATTTACAGGAGTGTTAAGGATTGTTAAAAAACATATATGATTAAAACAGTTTTTTACCACATTAATGTTTAATTGCAATACGCACAGTAAAGCGAGGTAGGAAATAAGATTAGCCATTTTGCTAAAATTTAGTAAAATCAAGAGCTAGTCAGGCAGTTAAAAAACGTATCGGACACATATTTTGTCCATCATCAGCAAAAGTTTCTGAAATCAAGACATTTGAAAGTCGGTAAGTAAGCTAAACAATTTCACAGTATACAAATTTGAAAACATTATTAAAACCTAATTTACGAGGGACCTGTGACACAGAGGGCGTTGCACTTTGCATGTCGTTCAGTTCTAGCTTATTTTTGAAAATGTACAGAGATTCTATTATGCGCAAGTTGTGATTACCTTTAGCTGAAGAGAGAATTTTGAAATCATTTGCAGTAACTGAACTATTGCACTGATAGGCATGTTCACGGATGGAGGAGTGAGAAGGTGTACACAATTAAGGAGCGACCGGTCCTGGAACTAACGCCTCTATATCTGCTCGTCGACCCTGGTACTAAGACTACGCGTGGTAGAGCCCACATAGCGCATTCCACATTTATAACAACAGTAGTTGTACACCAGGGACGAACGTAGAGTCAGGCAGATGATCTTTATAGTGAAAGATCGGTTGGTCTATTTGTGTGTTTGACTAATATTTATCTAAATATTTGTTAGGAACATAACTCAAAAATGTATGAAGTGATCTTCAAGAAAATTACTGGAATAAATAATACTATTTTAAGGCACAAATTATAAATGATTAAATTTTGGTGTTGATACAAAGAAAATCACGGTTTCAGAACCACTTTTTTGTTTTGTTTTGCGGATGTAAGCGCTTTCAGAGTGCCCTAGTTGATATGCTTGATAATAATGACGTCCAACTGTGAAAAAAGTCAGCAATTAATGGAACCCCTTGCAGCGCACACACATTTTTTTTAAAGAATAGCTTAAGGCAGTCCAAAAGTTCTTTCGCAGTTTTAGCTTCTGCGTGGTAACGTAAAAGAATTTTATCAGGGTTAGCGACCGAAATAACTACACTAAAACTACCTAAAAATTGCAACGTGTTCTAAAGTATTAACATACAGGACAAAAAAAAAAAATAACAAAACGAGTTCTAGTAGTACGGTTCACAAGTGAAAACGTGTAGAGCGTGAGTACAAATTTTGCTATAGTCTTGAAACTCCAGAAATTTCAATACTACAGTGTAAATAGATCTGCAGTCTAGTGCTGCAGGTATACCCGCAATGAAAGCATCGCTCCAACAAATGCGCATGTCCGCAAGGTTTGCACTGCATGTAGTTCTGAAACATTGCTGCACGAATCCATTAGTGCTCATAACGTAAACTTTTTGGGGGGGACACGCCATCAGCCCTACGTCAATAGTGTGTTTCGGTGACAAAAAAGTAACAGCGAAAACTCTATTGACATCTCGTTATTAATGATACTCGTTGTTGCAGTTCTACTATCGAGGATACATAGCACTTCCCTGCTTAATTTTTCAATTAAAATACCGAGAGAGGTAATGATGGCCATTTCTACGGAGCAAACTGTTTTACCCTTTTTTCGTGTTACCCGAAACCAGAGTATTTTTTTTTTAAGCTGGCAACAGAAGCTTTCGTCAATGCAAATAGATCCGTCATGCGTTAGGCATGTCTTTTCTGTGGGTAATCAATGCCGTACTGGCGACAGTGTGCATGGTTTTTACTGGTTTCCCGACCATCAGTGTCTGCCACAGGTCAATTACTAGAGAAAGTTATGCCAGATTTAAGCGAATACGCGGGCTGCAAATTTCAGGCAATCAGCGACCGCCCTGACTCTGACGTCACTATTGCGAAGTTATGTACAAACGTATGCACAAACACGTGACATAACATTCTTAGGTGCCAGTGCCAGTTAGACCCTTATCGTGGAAGGTTTCCTATGCTTCGGGACTGTGTGTTTCCGCAAGGTTTTTAGTTGGTGACTTATGTATATGTAAATCCATAAACTTTGTAAGAAAACAGAAGAATTTACCAATTTTTTAAAATTTATTAAACCGGTACGTTTTTTTTTTCATTCGACATATTGCTGTAAATAGCTTTCCAGGGAGCCACAAATGGATAATGAGAAACAAAAGGGAGCAAGAAGCAGCACTAGATATACACGATTGACGCAGTACAGCTGCGGCTAGTGGTAATTAGTTTCTTGCCCCATATTTTGCCGTAGTAGCCGCGGAGCTAAAAAAAAAAAAATGAACTTGGTGGCACTAAAATTCTACTCTGTAATAGCTTACTGGTTTACCCGGAAAGTTCGTACCGAGTTTTAAGAAAAGCAAAAATTCAATAAATTTTTAATAAACGTAAGCCCCTACATTTTCGACCAAATATGAACTATTTTGTTGTACTCTCTTTCTAGAATTGCGACGGTATCGTGCTTAAGAATTCATCAAATTATCTTTTTAAGTCATCCAGCGAGTGAAATTTTTACTATTAAAACGATTCTGTTAAGACCTGAAAAACTGAGAATTTGGAGCAATATCTGGTGTATATGGAGGGTTGAGTAGCACATCCCCACATGCGTAATGCTGTCGTCCAGTCTCTGACTAGGGATTTGTCACGCATTAGTGCATGGTGTTCGACCTGGAGTATGAAGCTGTATGCCAGTAAGACCAAGTAGATGATTATCAGTCGGTCTCAAACACTTCTATCGCAGCATCCATATCTGGAGATAGATGGCATCTTGCTTCAGAAGTCTAACTCCTTGGAGATTCTTAGTGTTGACTTTGATGATAAAATTACCTTTGAGCCACATATTAGGCGACTGGTGTCACGTGCTTCCAGTAAAATTGGGCCCTTGCGTAAGGTGAGTTCTGTGTTTGGTGTCAGTGAGGTTGTCCGTAGATGCTTTTATGTTTTTTGTTGCCTGTGTTGGAGTATTACTCATCGGTATGGGCTTCAGCTGCTGACAGTCACTTGCGTCTGTTGGACCGACTAGTGAGTTCAGGAAGTAGACTGTGCGCGGATAATGATCTGGCGAACCTGTCCAACAGGAGATGGGTTGCCGAACTCTGTATGTTTTATAAGGTATACAACAATGAGAGGCATCGGTTGTATTCTTCTGTCCTTGCCCTTAAGGTCGTTAGGAGAGAAACACGTGCTGCGGCCGGCGCGCACACTTTTACGTTGGAGGATACTAGACATGTCCAACCAGTCAGTTCGGTCGGTGCTTCGTCCGCTGGTGTGTTGGGGTATGGAACTCATTGCCGGTATCGGCTTTCGGTCATGTTGGTGTGTAGCTGTTTAAGTAAGCTGTTAATGGCTTTTTGTTGGATTTCCTTTTGCAGCGTTTCGGACTTCCCGGTGTTACAAGATGCTTCATTTGGGCTGTGCTACCTGTCCGTGGTGGCCCGAGCGTGAAGTTTTAAGAACAATAACAATAATAATCCCAGTCAAGCTATAGCAATTTTTTGCCTGGTTTCCAAGAAAACGTGTGGTCTTACATTATCCTTATGGAAAACAACAAGTATCCTGGTGGCCAGTTATGCACATTTTCTTGAAGTGCTGTTTTTCTGATTAAGTCGTCCAGTTGAGAATAGAGTTTCTCAGAAGTAATTGTTTAGTTACTTGTTTGTCGTTCAAGGTATAGAACTCCTTCCCAATCCCACAAGGCACAAATCAAAACTGTTTAGGGCGAAGACCCGCGTTTAAGGTGGATAACGGTGGGTGCACACTAACGCAAAGGTTGCACAGCCACACGATTGCACACATCCGTTTACGACGTCGCAATCAAGGCTTCAGCTTTCACATTGCCATACCGCTAAAAAATGCATCTATAATACAATATATGAGTCGTTTCTTGCGGTTTGCACGCTATGGTAAGCAACAATGGTCAAGCTTTGAGCATACCTCCTACTTCTGAGTTAGTTAAAAATTTCAATGAACTATAATTTCAACGTCACTCCAACGCCATAAGTTGAAGTCATCGCAACGTGACCGAGAAAGAGAAAGTTGTGACTTGGTAACTTTTTGTGTTAGTGTACATACGCCGTAAGGGAGGCTCATGTCGCTAACACAAGAATCGTTTTCTCCAACCATTCCGGTAAACAATGCATTTCTCATCTCCTGTTACAATTTGCTTCAAAAAGGCACTTTTTCACTCCGTTCATAAAGCAAGTCACAAAGGGATACACTATCCCGTTGGTTCTTCTCACTTATTAAGTCATGTGCACTCAAATATCGGAGCGATTTGTAAACCTAGGCCTTCTCAGGAGATCATAATAAGTGGATTTCATAGGTTGAGGTTTTTGCCAATATTTAGGTTGTGCAGTGATGGATATAATTATTTCATGACTTGATTTGGTCACATCTGTAGAGGATGGCAAGTCTGACCGCTCATTATCATTAACCACATTTCAATCTCCACATAAAGAATCATCACCGTAAGCTTTGCATAATTCTTTGGTTGCTTGTGATGCACTATTACCATTAGAAATGGAAAGTGTCAAGGGCCGATAATGAACTTTTTATCTTCTATTTTAAAGGAAGATAAAATTAACACAGGCTATTGGATCTCAAACCTTCCTCCACGAAAACATAGCTTGAACTGTGCTCTACAAGGAGGTGTAGTCAGATCCTAAATTCCTGATTCATTCACGTCAGAAAAAAGTTGAAAGATAAACTACTACTACAAACTTTCCGGACAACCCAATACACCCGCTTTTAGCGCAACTTGTATTCAATCTGCGAAATATTTTAATGAACTACCTGCTAATTTTACAGAGCCTTGTTCAAACTCCATTCTGAAGAAAAAATTTAAAGCTGTTACTTTAAGCAAATATTGATGGATGTTCTTAGCTTGTGTTTTTCTTAGTTTTTTTTTTTTTTTTTTGATCCAGTCGTTAAGTAGTTTTTTTACATGCCTGAGAAGTAGGTAATACTTTTAGGCAGCACAGTGAAAATACATGTTTAATTTTGACTGTATACTCGTTGCTTGTCTTGTGTGCAAATAAAGGTGAAAAGGTGCTGCGGAATGGGGCTGATCTGTACTAGGGTGAAATCAAACAATACGTTGTTTAGGTACTGTTTGATAACGCAAATCGTATTTTTGCAATTAAAATTAGTTTTTTAAGTTTTACTGCCAAAATTTGTTGATACTTGTTTGATTAAGAAATTTTATTCCTTTTCAGGTAATATACGTAGCAAAATGCAGTTCAACAATTTGTTTTTAGGTAAATTAAGAAAAAAAAGTGTTTAGGGTGCCCGGATTGATTCTGCATGTGTTCAAAAATGGAAAAAACTGTATTAACTGATTCTGATTGACTGTAAATTATATCAGTGTTTGGCAAGGGAATGACTACCATCGAAGCATCCAAGAAAATGAATAGAGATCATCGAACAATCTAAGCATATGCAATGAATAGTAAGACCTGTGGAAAAGTACCTGAAAGAGCTCATTTAAGGAAACTTACCGACAGGGATGAGCGCCAAATTGCTGGGGAGATAGTCAGAACACCTCATTCTGCTAGCAAAAAAATTTTGATGCAGCTGGGGCACCGCAAATGGGAAAAACTTCGAGGTGTAAGGCGCTGATGAGCCTAGGAAAAGTTAAGAAGCCGTCTAAAAAACCTCCACTGTGCAAGATTCATAGGGAAGAGCGTGTTTAATGGACTGAAAAATATGTTAAAATGAATTTCATGAATGTTGTTTTCTCCGATGAATGCCGCTCCACCTGGATGGACCAGACGAATGGTCGTCTGGTTGGGTATTGGAAGGGCGCCCTACAGTAACCCGAATTCGTCGACTGCAGGGAAGCGGAGGGATAATGTTCTGGGCTGCAATCGAAGGAAAATGAGCTTATTGGACAATTTAAGGTGCTAGAAGGAGTAAAGGGAGATTTCAAGAGATACTGCCAGCTTCTTAAGGAATACTTTGTTCCTGGTTGGAAGACCAAACTTTGTTCGACACAAAATCTTTAGTACTCAAGAGGATAATGCGCCTGCGCACGAGTCCCGTTATACGATGAGTAGGTGCTTGGATCACGGCTTCAAAGAACGCAATCTGATGACTTGCCCCCACCCCACCCCAACATTTATGCTGATGGAAAGCAATATAGCAGCCTGGATGCTCTCCGGATTGCAATTGAGGGTACCTGTGGGTCAATTAAGCCTTGTTAAGTGTTTAATGTGACTTCATCTGTCGACAAACGTCTCCTGAAGATCATC
The DNA here is from genome assembly GCA_001587735.2 of Parhyale hawaiensis. NCBI lineage: Eukaryota > Metazoa > Arthropoda > Malacostraca > Amphipoda > Hyalidae > Parhyale > Parhyale hawaiensis. Next base: position 9,294,769 of record LQNS02278159.1, on the reverse strand, counting down.
AAGATTGGAGTAGTCTATGTTAACTACTGAAATGATATGAAGAGCATTTTACCAATTGTGTTTGCGTTACCTTCTAGTTTATTGATTTCCCTGTTCATCTTGACGCTATATTTGTTAAATAAAAGCGGTTGAAAAAGCGGAAACCATTATTTTTACCTTTGCCTAATATAAAGCCGGACACTTGAAAACACGGCTTTTTCTAATTTTCCTAAAAGCAGAATTACTAAAATAAATATTGCTACGTTTATCACCTAATAGTAAAGAGAGAACCTTGCTAAACTTAGTTACATCAAAATTGTGGCAGTAAAACTTGAAAAAAACAATTTTTATTGCAAAAATACAATTTGCATAATCAAGCCGCACCCACTGTACTTATAGGGAATGACCATTGCTCCAAAGTTTCAAGTTGTGATTCAATATGAAATTTTAAAGAAAGAAACAGTGCACTAGCTTTCGGGAATTGAAAAATTAAAATTGTATTTCGAGATATTGTCATTAGTTTTCGGTTGGGTTAAATCACAGTGATAGAGATCGATGGAACCTCATCTACACAGTTGGTTAATGTTGAAAAGGATTAAGTTATCCTGCTCTATATAAATGTATATTTCATCATGATGCTCCAAGAAAACTTACGAGAGCGAAATTGGATAATTTACTTAACGTTAATATGACTGAAGTACTCTCGGGCCAACAAATTTCAAATTTTGAGGGTGATCGAATTAAAAGATTTTACAGTGGTAGGTCAGTCAGAATAAATTTAATAACCACTAACATCAATCAACTCCTCTTTCTTTTCAGGTTGCTTTTTTCTTCCTACTCGGACCTGAATTGCTTACCATCGTTCGTGGCGACACGTCTTATCGCACCTTCGAATTACTAGCATCGGGTACGCTGTGCTCTCTTAACGTTGGATCTTCGCTGCGAACCAGTGATT
>LQNS02278159.1:9233759-9246403 GCA_001587735.2 Parhyale hawaiensis | reverse complement strand
TTCTATTGGTGAGAAATGAGGTGCGCATAAAAATAGGCGCCGCGGCCTGGGTGCCATACGACCATCTAAGCAGCAGAGTCAGCAAATTTCTGACAAAGTGACGACCGCTTCGGTTTATTGTACAACCTCCCAAGCGCCCAAAATGGCCAAAGTTTGGGCCTCATCTGATCACCGGGCCGACACAGAAACCAGAGGTGCTTAACGATGGTGAAAATGGAAACGAGGGTAACTTCGGTAGGCCTACTGGGCTCAGTTAGTTTTTAGCACTCGCTCGTTCCGCGTGAGAGAGTTGGGAATTTACGTACACGTTTATGCTGACGGCTGTTAGTGAGGTGCATGTTGTTAAGTTGAGCAAGCGGTGGAAGCAGTTGGGAGTTTATGTACGCACTCTTGCCGACGGTCTAAGGTGAGACGGTCTAAGGTGAGGTGCAGGCTGTAATTTTTTTTACGTAGTAATTAAGGAGCAGAAGCTGTTGAAAGTCAATGTACGTACTCGTGCTGCCGGCCTTAAGTGAGGCAAACGTATTTTAGGCGCGTAGTAAAGAGATAAGAAGTGTGAGTATTCTCTCTTATTGACAGCTTCAGATGAAGTGTGCGCTACTTTTTATATGAACCTTGTATATTGAAAATGATTGAAAGCTGAAAATTTAGTAAATAAATTTTCACTTCTTATTACTTCACTACTAGCCTAAAATAACATCTGCCTCACTTAAGGCCGGCAGCGCGAGTACGTACATTAACTTTCAACAGCTTCGGCTCCTTAATTACTATAATAATAACAGCCTGCACCTCACCTTAGACCGTCGGCAAGAGTGCGTACATAAACTTCCAACTGCTTCCACCGCTTGCTCAACTTAACAACATGCACCTCACTAACAGCCGTCAGCATAAATGTGGTCGAAAGTGAAGGAACTCTTGCTGTTGAAACAAATGTTGTTTACTTGGGTATCTGAAATTTACGTACTCGCTCCTGCTGGATGCTGAATAACTAAACTTGCAAAGAGTGATGCTGAGCGAGGCGGACGCGCACGGCTAAGCCACCGTACTAAAACAGGCCACAGACTTGTAGCACCTTACTTTTTTTTACTCTCGTAGTAGGCCGCGACTGGCGGCCTCTGGGTATTTTGCAACATATTAAGCCGCGGAATGGCAACACGATCCAAACAAATAGGCCGGCGATCGAGGATTTTTTCGCAAATTGTGAACGGCAGTACCCGAGATGACCGTGGCACACACAGTGACACGTGGGGAGCTGGCTGCGTAAATAGTAAGCCACATGTGATCAAGGAGGTTTTATGGCAAGAAGCAGGGAACACCGTACTAGCTAGGGATTTTTTTTTTTTTTTATGGATGCTTCCTTTCCGCCAGTCAAAGTCTTCCACTTATCTCTTTTCACCCATCGAATGCTGCAAGCCATTCGTGCAACCAATCAGCGAATCAACGTTGCCGAAACAGTCAGCTTCCAATTTCCATAGTTTGCCGCTGCTTTTTCCTTCTGGTTAAGCTCCTTGTGTGTTCCTAAACCCTACTCGGATAATAAGTAGATGGGAAACGAAATTGGCGTAAGCTCCGCCCAGACGTACAGGGAAGATTCTCGGCGATTGCGAGCATCAGTAATAAACTTTGCGCTTAATGCAATAGTTGTCAATCTTTATTGTCCATGCAAATTTTTTCGCAATGGAGAAGTTTAATGCTTACTTTCCAGGATTACCAGCCTCCAACATCTAACTCTCTGGATCTAAAATGATGTCTGAATGTATAATACTTACGTGTAGTATATATATATATACATATCTACGTCCAAATGTGTATATGAATTATATGTACGATCTTATTGTCTCTCTGAATCATTGAAATACATTTTTGGTGAAATTTCCCAGGTTAATAAATTTGGGTGGAGCTTTGCGCCATCATTTTTCAGCTATACTCAATTAAAAATTTTCGGTGGAACTATGGTGGCATAAGGTAGGCACTTGGCCGAGAAACTAAGCGGCGCATCCGTGCAGCTCCGGTGATACGCGTTTTTAGGCTGGTATCGGCGGCCGAGTTTCTAAGAAATTTACCACAACTCGACTATTTGACTATAAATTTCAGTAAAAATTTCACAGAAAGTTCAACTTATGATGCTTATAGTGTCTGTAAGTTTTCAAACAACTAATCGAACTGGTTCAAGAAAAAATGTCTTTTGTCAATTTTACTAATTTCACTGAGCGGCGATAATAGCTTTTTGACTAAAAAATAAAATCTTCACAGTTTTATATCACCAAAGGAGCAAAAATGAACTACACCAATGAGAAAACTATGTATTAACAAGACATCAATAATCAAAAGTTTACAATAACTGAAAAAGTCTTATTTGCCATCATGACCCCGATGACGCTTAATAATTTCTATAATCCTCGAATCTATGCAGCCAGTTAGTTTCTTCTTTGCAGAAGGTGGAACTGCCCTTGCTACTGCAGCTACAGCATCCCACAGGACAGATTTTGAGTTGTACTGCCTTCCATCTGAGTAAATTTCCCTTTTCAGAAGGGCCCAGAAGTTTCCAATTGGGTTTGGATCAGGTGAGCAAGTTGGCCAAACCCTCAGTTTTTCTCCATGGAACCCCAAAGACTCCAGAAATGCTGTAGTAGTACTGGCAGAGTGAGAAGGTGCATTATCATGCATGAAAACCAAGTTTCGAAGCAACGAAAGGGGTATGTCATCCAGCCATGGGACCAAGGCGTCCTCTAACATGTCTCAATATGATGGAGATGTAATTTTCAAGCCATCGGGTACTTTAACCGGACACTCACCTCCAAGCAGCACCCAGTCCTTACTCCACTCATCAGGTCCATCCAGGGTTGCCCGGGTTTCGTCGGTGAAATGAACATGATTCATATTGATCTTCATGTATTTCTCTGCCTATTCCATCCTCAATATTTTATATCTTGGGGTCAGAGTAAGCAATTTCAGAGAGGATTTGATAGAAGCAATGGAGAGAAGGATGTCATTTCTTGTAGTTTTAGGTACTTCATGAAGCCCAGCAACCGTAAAACTTGATTTACATGTTTGCCCGGGTCTTTTACGTAGCTGACGAACCACATTTCTCATGTCTCAATCGTAACAGTCCTTGAATGCCCAGCAACCGATAGTTTTTTTTCCGTAGTGGAGGGTCCTCTTAGAATCTTGTCACTGTGTCAATATGGCGTCTTATTGTTCAGGCAATAACATCAGGAGATATGCCTTTAGTAGTTTCTTTGATGATAATTTCTTTTTCCTCGATAGTTAGATCTTTTCTACGTCCCATTTTAGCAGAATACACAAGAAGCTATTATTGTCGTTCACCTCAAAAAGAGAACAAATGCAAAGAGTTGTCAATCAGGAGACGCAGCAAAATGTAAACAAACTCAACAGTATTGCCATAAGATGTCAAGATTTCCCTGCAAGTTGAGATATGGTCAATTTTGTGCTACAGCTATTATTTCCGTTCTAAGTGTACTACTCTTTTCGCAGAACCACGAAATATCCGTGGAAGAGGGTGGAACAAGCGCGGTGAAGGGCGCCCTGCTCGGGTGAATTTTCTTCGAAACTCGCCCGCCGATGCCAGCCTAAAAACGCGCATAGCGACCGAGCATCACCGGAGCTGCGCGGATGCGTCGCTTAGTTTCTCAACCATGTGCTTCCCTTATGCCACCATAGTTCCATCGAAAATTTTTAATTGGGATACACACTAGGCAGATTCACATATTCGTATACCATTGTATGTATTTCTCCAAGCGTACCAATTCACAATTGGTATATTTTTGGTATCGTGTGAAAATATATTTTGATAGTTAGAAAAAATCACAGGGTATAATCGTGGAAAAGTATTAATGTATCACATTATGTCAAAAGAAATATGTTTGCAGTATTCTCTTAGCATACACAGATCATCGAATTTCACTAACATGAGTTTTCAGAGTGATATATCTGTAACTGACAGAACCCTGGCAAAGACTTCTTATATCTTGCTAGCGAGAGTAATTCTAAATAGAAACTCCATCCAAGAATATGGCTAGAACTGACGATTTCTCCCTGACACAATTTTACATTCAGGCGTAGGTGTTTGGAGCATCGGACACATTCCGAGCTGCGGATTGTTAGCGAAAGAAATTTAGATAGAGAATTCACAAAAATACGGCTATAAATGACGAGTTTTCTCCGAAGCAATGTTACATTCAGGTACGTGTTGGCGTGCCGAGCATCCCTTAGCTCTTATCAGCATAAAATTGCAAGGGATGCAAAGCTGCAGGGTGCAAATTTCAATAATAAAATTTGCCTGTATCAGTAAAGCCACTAAAGTGAGTTGTACTCGGCGAAACAAGGTCGTCCCAGGGCACTGCCGTTCCTGCAACGAGTTCCAAAATGACACGCAAATAAGGTACTTTTCAATTGCTCTGAATTTGAAAACTTCTCTGCGCGTTGAAGTCTGTACCTCAACACAAGCAAGTTTACAAAGTCTCCGAAACGTAACATCGTCTTCTCCGTAATACACTTCAACGTTGCCTATGTTAAAAAAATATACTGAAAATACAAAAGACTCTTCGCTCGCAGGCTTTTTGCATTGAATACGTTAGTTATATAAGAGTCTTTTGGTTCAGATGTTACTTACGTAAATCGTTGTGAAAAGCAAAATCTGCAGTCCTTCGATAAAATAGTAATGAAACGAAATGCTCGCAGCTTATTTCAGAAAATATTTTGCAACATGATACGCGTAGTTGTGAATATCAGAAATTTTTAACGCAATACCATTTGTTGACCGTCGAGGCAAGGTAAATAAATTTGAGAGTAATGTTGGAAGCAATAATGCATTCTCTACCTTAATGGCGAGGTTGAAATCAGTCAGGCATATTCTCTTTGTTTCGGGAGGCGATTCAGTTTTGAAATAATAATGACCATTTATCGTCTCGCATGCAGTGGAGACACCTAACGAGGTTTTCTTTAGCCTTAATTCTAGAACTGTGAAGAGCTGTCAGTGGGAAGAGCAGGAAAAGCCGTCAGTGTTGAGAGTCAGCTTGGGATACTTTGCCTCTCGGTGCTGGAGTGCTTTACGCAGGGTAAATTCATAGCGTACCGTCCGGGATCCGAACCCGGGCCTCCCTGCGTGTGATGCCGAGCTGTTGTCACTTCACCACCGAGCGGGAAATGACATTGTTTTAGTGTATGCTTGTTTCCTCAGCCTCTGTGAAACATTTTCTCCTGCTAAGGCATAGGATTCACGAAGTTGTACTGTTTAAGCATTGCCAATAAGTTATTACTGATTTTACTGCTTGCCAGTCACTATGGCACCAGCTGTAGCCATAATATAGAACATATGGCTCTGTACACTATAAATTTCTGGATTTTCTCAGTTTAGAGAACTTTCTTTGTTTTACAGCAGGTGTCTCTTGTTTGAGCAGATCCAAATACTATAATACGTTTTGCGAAACATGCAGCTGAAACGTTCACGCTCAAAAATGTTTGTGTTGGTGAAGTAATTCTACCAGTGAACAAAGGGTGATTCTAATATCAATGATGTGAAAAAACTTGAGATTGAGTGGTAACTTTGTCTCTGCCAGTCCGCCGTCAGTTTGTCTAAAACAGTTAGACCCTCATTGTAGTTTATTGTTATTCTTAGAAATGAACTCAGAAGTGACAGACAGACAGACAGTTGGGTTATCCACCTTAAAAAGAGATCTGAAAACATGGGGTTCAAACCGTAAAGTTAATTTAAGCTACAGGTTTATCAGTTCTTCATCTCCAGTTTTCGGGAGTATAGTGCCTGACGAATTTTCACATTCTGCCGTAACTTATATCATTATAACTTGGTCGTCGATTTGGTCTGATGATTTTTAGTCATCGTGATCTGTAAATGGTGTTAAGGTTAGGACGATCGGGGAAAAATTAATAATAGAAGAGGTATATCGATGCACAAGGTGACTATGATGAAATGGACGGTGGCGTTTAAACTTTTGTTCATATATTGTAGGTATATATTTATTTGTTGCACTCTTGCTTCTTCTCTGTTCCTTTCAGTATCGTCTACAATCACAGAAAGCTAAGAAGAAACTCACATTTTATCATTTATTATACTCAAAGATATTTATAGCGTTTTCGTTAGCACAAGCAGTGCCAAGAGGCTTAGAGCACTAAGCTCGTTGTTTCGAGGTCTAAGATTCACTTCCTAGCCAAGAAGGTGGGATAATTTGTAGTGCTCGGAGTTGGGTCGCTCTTGTAATTTGAGCTGTGCGTTTATGAAACCGTACGTAGCTCTGACTATTTATGGTCGACTGCAGCCGTACACACCTCCGAGCCTTGCATGCAATTATCTGCAGTAGGAAGCATTACTTACCATACGGATTTCACAGTTGAAGTGTCAGGTCAAGACGCTTTTACGGTCAATTGAAGCTCAATCATTGTATCATAAACTTTTATTGACACAAAACTAATGCGCTAAAAAAAGCCACTGTTACCAGTTGATGGAATTTAAGAAAATGCTGTAAGATTAAAATTTAAGCACCAAGCAATGAAATGCTTTAGTGTCCTTATAAAGTGAAGTTTACAAGAGGGCACAGAATTATTAAATGACGACAGCTAGAGTACACTGAAGCCATAAAGGAGTTTGAGCAGTTAATAATAAAACGAATATCAAGCGTTTCGCTGTTAAGTTATTAATTTCTTGACAAAGTCGCGCTACTTCGTTGGAAATTAAGCTTTCCTACAAGACTAAAATTAGCAACAGGAACTCTGGCAGCAAACTAACGCAGTCTGGGCAGAGCTTATTGAAGATTAAGGTAAATCTTGTCTCTATGCACAACGTAAATGGATGCAAGGACGAAAAAATAATTAAATCTTCTCCTCTGCCGTGACGGCGAATCAGAAGTTATCGCTAAATAAAATGCTATAGAAAATCTCCGCTTCAAAGCTAGCGTAACATTTGCCTCCCAGCCATAAAACTGCAGAGGTATCGTCTCGCATCCATAAAAAATTGTACGTAAATAACGCTTTAATTTATATATGTACGTCATAAGCTTTGCTAACCGTATTAATAAGACTATCATTTCCAGGAATAAGTAAAACAATAATGCTACTGTTGTTCTTATTTGGTATCCTATGGAATATCATTTCACTCCTCTAAGAGGTCAGAGCGCCCCTCTTCGAGGAATCCTGGTAGAGCACATCATAAAAAGTTAAAGGCAATTATCTGATGTCGGTTAGGTCGGCTTGGATACTAGCGACTAATTTAACAAGAAATTATCAACTATAGAGGGAGGTTCAGCCCATGCAAGATATTACTCTTAGACTGATGCACAAATACAGTACATCACCGGGCGCTACGTAAACGTTCTGTTTAACTTGCTGCCCGCGGCTGTTTAGGTGTCATGGATTAGCTAGTCAAAAGCATGTTAAATTTAACTCAAAGGCTTGACTTGTCTAAAACTTCAAACAGGAGCGTTGGCAGTGCCACTATAAATCGTGTTGCAGGAATCAAGCCCAGTGCCCACCTACGAGTGCATTTTGTTGGCGCTAGCACCATAAAGCCAACTCAAGTAATCCGTTTATGCTACATCGGCTCGATTTCAGCTGGCGCGCAATTCAACTTTTTTTAAAAATTGTTGAAAATCTAAGGTGCTACTGCATTTTTTGCACCACGCAATTGCCCATACATAAGCAATGTAAAGGTAAATCCACAGGGGTTGATAATACGTAACCTGGAGCACCATGTCACCATGTTCTATAGACGTCATATTGAAATTACGGCCCCGACTATATGCAGTCATATAGTTAAGTTGGCTGTAGGGTGCTAGCGATTACAAAAATCGTTAAGTGAGCTCTGGGGGTTAGCAGCAACCTGGTTATGCTTGAGATGGCGTAAGACTTTATTTTACCTGAGCAAGATTGAACTTTTGGAAGTCTCAGGTGTAATCGGTTAAGATTTAACGCCCAAAACTCGATTCAGTGGGCCGAAGCCGGCCCACCAGTTCGAAATTTTTTGTGAGTCAAATTTACAGGGCTGAATTTCCCCAGTCAATCAGTGGCACCTTAAATATAGGGAGTAGAAGCTGTATGACTATACGAGTCTACCAACTTTGACCCATGTTGCGAGCAAAGTGCTAAAGAATCCTGAAGCCCGTGAAGGAAGTGTAGGCTCTGGTGGAGGAGATGTCGTAGAGTCTGCCTGCCTCAAGAGTGAGGTAGACCTTGTCACCTGCCACCATGCGGACGAGGGCGCTGTTGCTGGCCATCTGGTAGCCGGAGAGGTCTCCGAAGGCGCTCACGATTTCTGCTCCGTTGTGCTGCAGTGAAATTCTGAAACAGATCACAATATTTCACTAATTCCAGTGGAGCTCCTACACTGTAGACTGCTACTGTTTAGCAGTAGCAATTCATTACATTCGAAATAAGTTTTCTTTATCTAAAACGTGAGGAAAATTGAGAAGTTGCGTCTTAGTGCGCACTACAAGTTAAATTCTGCTGCACCTTCCTGCTAGTCTCTCAATATGGCGCCAACTAGTGTCACAATTCTCGACAAATGGAGCTGGACACTGTTCCCGTTCCAAGATTTTCTCCGATTCGGGAAGTCTCCGTTTCAGGAGCTTTCTCTATTCCGGTATCTTCTGCTTCAATAGTTGTACTGCATCACCACAGTAGGTTTCAGTGTGAGGCATTATAACAACGTTAACCGAATAGTACAGTGCTAACGTTTCGACGCGTAAAACAATACTATTTCTCTAGTGACATGCACCATAAAGGGAACAGCTTGCGCTAGTGCTCTATCCTCAACTGCGAGCTTAAGCCTCGTTTACACGATCAATCTTTTCGTCGAAGTTTGTGTTCCCCGAACGATTTTGATTGACAAAAATATAGCTTTTAAGTTATTAATGTCCTCCTAAGGCGACTAACCATGAGAGGCTCACGAATATATCATGCAAATCCCCTTAATCTATTAAAAGCCCATACTTGTAAATGTACGGCTATAATAATTAGCTTGGAATAAGCCCGCACACCTTTGTGAATTGTTTCTCTTCCATTACCTACTTATTAAGTACCGTATTATTAGTAGGAGCATGATGGTGTAGACCGTGTAGCTTAGTAAAATGCAATCTTCTTCAAACAAATGCCTATATTAATTGTTACGTATAGCGATTGGAAACCTGCTGACCAAAGTTGGGAGATATAGTAGCAAGTTTTTCCACTGATTAGATATAGCAGGCAGTAGACGGATCAACGAGCCCATTCTCAGAGAGTATCAGGACTCACGATGGCCCTCTATATGTAATGCCGTTGTGTCAGAATCATTTAGATATCTGAGGAAGAAGAACAAGAAGACAGTAAATTTAGCTAAAGATTACTCTCTTAGTTGATACTTACTATAGCACAAAAATTGTAGCAGCGGCTAAGAAGGGCAACAATTTATGGCAGTTTAACTATGCTCAATTTGAAGCCGTGTTGCGGCTACTTAATTGGATATACTGATAGCGCCACCGAAAGACGACCGTGTGAACCCAGCTTTAAGCTATAGGTATTATCGATTGGTACGGTGAATACGAGCTCCTTAAGCATGACTTGTCGGGAACAGCAGGCTGGAGCGTCGCCTTCGTCGCGCCTCAAACTCGATTCAACGAGCCCAAGCACATGCATTAATGGAGGGTGTTTGTGCTATGCTCGCTTGTGTTAGTTTGTTAGATTGTGTCTCTTAACGAGACAGGTGAGTTTTTGCGGTGCTCGGTATACTGAGCCAGTAGGTGGCATTCACGAAATATTACTGGAACACTGACTCTAACAAGTAATAACCACGGTTTGGCGACGCAGAAGTGTACGAAAAATTTCCGTCTTTGCTGAACCAGAGCTGAAATCCTTTGCCGACTTCAGCTGGTCACTCCTCTGGTTCTAGCAGGCAGCCATCTACATCACGGACCACTTAAGGATATCTCACTTGGGATGAGCAGTAACGTTGCTTTTAGCTTCACCTATTTGATGTTTCAAATAAGTCAAGTTCAATGGGCTTCGCTTTGTTTTTCAATGTATGATGCCCTAAATCTTCCAGGCTTGGCTTGACCGAAACTTCAGACGAGAGCTGTGGCTTCGCAATCTTCAATTGTGTCGCAGGTATCAGCAGCAACACGATTACGCTTGAGACGGCCGAAAACTCTAATTCATTGAGCAAGATTGAGTTTCCTAGTATATGACAGATAACAGATATGAGGTTAACGCCTGAAAATTCATTCAAAGGGGCAAAACTAACGTACCTGACTGAAGCTCCAGCTAAGTCACGCGTTGCTGATCCCATCAATGTAACCTTTACTACAGTGACTACAGAAAGAGGCGTTCAAGCCGGCATCTCTGTAGCCATGGCCATGCTACTTTCTGGTTTGAAAAATTCGACCCTAGCAAAACTTCACTTTTGAAATATCATTTCAAAGCATGAATTATAATATGCATGCTAGACAGCATATGGTAAGTCCCTGCGCCTAGTGCACGTGTGTTCTTGATATGAACAAACCAAAATAAAACTTGTCATTATGTTGCCATCAGTAATTTCTGAACGAATGGATAATGGAATCCTCCCAAGAACGTCTACCTACTGATAAGCATTATTGAGGCTCGATATTAGCCCGTAAGTCTTTTGGTACCTGAAAAAAGAAACTTCACCTCGCCAGCTGAGTCATGAAGGAAAGAAATAGCCTGTAACTACATTGCCTGGCTAAGCGCCTATAAAACTGATGCTATTGTAACCTGCGGTTTTGGCTGAATATGATCTTTCAGCGCGACGCTGACCATAAGCACTTTTCAAAATATGTTCGATCTTGGTATAACATTAAAGTATTGGAGCTGTCTTCGCATTCACCCAATTTTTACCCAAGTAATAGTAAGATATTGGCACGATCTAAAAGCTGGGCTAAAAAATATCTTCCGGATAGTGAGCATGAGCTGATGGCCTACCATCAGCAAGAATACACAGAGAGACGCATACGCCAGTGTAGTCGTAAGATCACAGACTCCCAGTACATTACAAGGGCCCCGTTTATACTTCTAGTGAATAGTTTAAGTATCCGTTTCCGCACGAAGACGATATGCTAGAGGATACAGCGAGGGACATATGGGGTCAATAGTATAATAATAGAGATATGGAACCTGTGGGCGAAGGTGTTCTCAAACAGCATCAATGACGTGGGAACAGCTGGTCAAACTCGAGACAAAGGAGGAAGAACAAACAAAGAAAAAAAAAAGAAAAAAACAGAGAATCACTAGTATCTACTTAAAAGCAAGAAAAGTTTATACCTACTAGCAACTGCCGTTCGTGGGCAAGACGAAACGCATATGTGGCACAGCACGTAGGTACCAGAAATAGGTAAAACAATGAAATGTATTTGCAAGTTTTTGATTGGAAATAATACAGTGTATTTAAATACAGTAAACGTATTTAAATACAGTATTTAATTACACGTTTTGAAATGAATTTGCAAATACATTTTCAAATAACCAAATGTAGTTAAATACAATTGTACTTAAATATTGCCCATCAGTGGTTGTCATCATGAAGCTATATGTTATTATCAATTTATTAAACTTTAAGATAATGAAGTTTTATTCCTGTATGTCATTTCAATGAATAATAATCCTATATGAAATTAAACTTATATATTTTTAAATTTCGAGAGTGAGCTACTTTTTTTTGTGCAAATAATTTCAAACAGTGATAATCCTATGAGACACAGAATTTTTTTTTCATTTCTGCAAGTCGTTTGAAACAATGCTAATTTCATAAAAAAAATTGCGCGATGTCCTTAGATTGACTGCACCAGCACTAAAAAACTATGTTTCTCAACGAAGCCATTAGCTAGCCTGCAAACAGAAACTGTAATAAAATATTCAGCTAAAATCTTTTCTCCCTTCTCTCAAGACTTGCAGCTATTGTCCTCCACGACTTAGTCGACCTGCTAGAAAAGAAAGTCCTGATTTAATAAGCTTTTGAAAAACTTTGGCCCGTGACATCAAAGGTTCTTCTTAAGACAAGGACGAGAGGAACGGAGGAGCAAAGTTTGCTAAAATGAAAAGAATCCAAATCAATGGAGTAATTAACAAAAAACCCCAGAGAAATGCGAACATAATTTGACCGTGGCTAGACAAATGACTAAAAATTGTTCACATAAGAGAATTGTATAAGAGTTGTGCTGTCATTTCTTCAGGAGAAATGCGACAACTAATTGGGAGAAGAAATACAGGAGTCTATGATAGCAATAAATTATCATTAAAATTATATGTAATTTTGTTTATTACAAATTTACTTCATAACTGATTATCAAAGATTTTTTGGTACCTTAAGCCTTGAAAAATAATTGCTTAACATTCTTCAATGGCCGCAGCCCGTTAAGGTCCAAATAAAACGGTTTCCGTTGGGACTAGTATTGCTTCCTTGTTCGCAAAGCTTTTTTGTACTCTGGTTATTGCAGGGCTAATTCTACTCATTCCAGGCCGTGTTACTTTGCTAAAAGTATTTTTTATCGTCTTGTTGTATTCCTACGAGGAAGAAAGCCTCTGTAGCGATGCAACACAGCTTGGTACAATGGGGTGGATCTGTTTCATCTTGTTACCTCCGCCAAGGAGGTTATGTTTTCGTCGTGTTTGTCTGTCTGTCTGTC
>LQNS02278159.1:9206931-9227990 GCA_001587735.2 Parhyale hawaiensis | reverse complement strand
AAAAATACTGAGAAACACGCGGGTCTGTCACGGTTTTGTTGACGCTACAGTAGACTATAATAAATGATTCCATACTTGATCAGTGTTATATTTCTTCGGTTCTTTCTCATCTTTAGCTGGATTTCATCTGCAGCATGACAACGCCTCATAAACTCTGCAACACCGCGAGCTAGTTCTCAATAATATTCTATTCTAAAGCGGGTTTCTGTGTCCAAACTAAGCGTAGATTTACATAAACTTCGCCACATATGATGGTCCACGCTTTGTAAGTAGTCTTAGGGCTAATTCAGTAAATTTAGATAGTATATTTTCGAGTTTTCATGGCATAGGAACCTCAGATAAAAAAAAATCATGCCGAAATAAAAAATATACTTTTTAGAACTAAATTAATTAAGAAACTCAGATCCATCAACGTAGAGCGATGATGAAACCTTAGATTAACTATGAAAATTGTTATCACTTAGGTGTCATACGTTTCAATGACTGTTTTTCACTATAATGACCAATATTGTGAGAATTTGTAAGTCTTTCTGTTAAATATGCGTCACCATGAATAGGACCTCTATTTTTGTGTTTCACTTGGCTGTCAAGTCTAGTACTGTTTTTGGCTGTTATTAGAACATCGAAGTAATGTACTTCTTAGATTCGTGTGGGATAGAAGATAGTCAAGAATCGATATGCTGCATGTGACTTCTCATTGTGTTAGACGTTCTTATTTACTCAAAGAGTTCGTAACTTTTAGATTAGCTTAGGCTTTGTGGAAATTTTTACAGTGTCTGCGCTAATCTAATATTTTGAATGCCACATTAAAAGTGAAGCTCTGATATACGTAAGTCATACTCGTAAAGAAATGAGCAATTGCAGTGCCATGGCAGCGGGCTTTTGTTCCTGCATATATTTATTTTGAATTTTGAGGGGGCTTGAGCATTAAATGAGCAACTAGACAGGAAATTTCATAATTACGGTTGCACTGCATTTCCTTACAGCCACGTCTTAAAGCTTTGGCAACAAAAAATTATTTTACTCATAGGAAACCCTTCATATTTAATTCATAGAAGGTACCATTTGTACTAATACTAACAATGTAGCATTTGTGAATTTGTAGCACTTGAAAGGTCAGATTGCAACAAGTGATCAGGAAGGAAAAAACAATGTTCTAGAAACTAGTATAATTGTAGTTAACTTTGAGGAGAAAGTTCGTGTTAAGAGCTGCTTGAGACGGACTCTCAACTATAATAAATACAATTCCGTTTCCCAAAGTCCACAACTTTGTTGGTTATTATACTCCCATCAAGGAAGTTATGCTTATGTCGAGTTTACCTGTATGATTGTTTATCTGTCACCAAACTAACTCAAAAAGGTTTAAGCCGATCCTTATGAAATTTGTAAGAATTGTTTGAAATGTTGAACGCCACAAATGGTCAAGTTTTGGTGATGATTGCTTTGTCCGTTAGTGTGTTTCATAATTGTTTAAAAGAATGTTTGTCAAAAAGTTGCAGCCGGATTTTCAAAAGAATTACAGACGCTGTTTATTACTGTTACAAGTACAAATGTCCAGATTTTGATGCTGATAAGTGTATGTGCTCTCAGAGTGTTCTAGTTAATTTTGGTGTCTACAATTCGTTTACTTGAAGAGATTCACCGATAACAAAATCGGTTGTCTCAAACGTAACCGGCTGTCTATAACTGCCGAAAACGCCTTCAGTGGAGAATTCAACATTTGCTGTTAAATTTGCGGATTAGTTAAAGTTAATCGGATTAAAATATTTCGGTTCAAGTGCACAAAAAAGTAAGTACCTGCGTGACGGTGTCGGAGAAGCGGAGTCTGTTGCTGATGGAAAAAGACGTCGAGACCCTCCTCGCTGTGAAGGCGTCCAGACTGTCAGTAGCTGTATCGAAGGTGGTGACTCCGGGGTTCACATTCACTCCAGGCACGACATTCACATTCCTCGGGCTAAGAGGATCATATGGATTGTATGCAACCTGATTTAGAGAAGGATTTATGGCTGGATTTAGCCTCGAACTCCTGTACAGAATCCCGCCGGTGCTGATCTGACGAGAAGGTCTTGAGGACGTCGTTGATTCTATGGACGCGTCCTGGAGCTCCAGGTCCGAACTTTCCAGGGAGAGTTGAGCTATGGACGGAATTTTAAGTTTTCCGGCTGTTCTGCCAAACTGGGCCGAGAAAAGAGGATCTGTGGCTGCGTGACTGTTGTGCGCATGTCAAAACAAGTGTTTGAGCCTCAACAGAGACCTGAGGGTATGTCCCCTGACCGGCGACGTACACACGTGTTAACATTTGTCTTCGGTCCCTTTGTGTTTGTAGAAGTTTTCATAAAGAACAGCAAACTTCGCCCAATGTTGATGTCAGTAAAATATTCAGGGGAGGCTCTCCACAGAGGAAAGTTCTGAAAAGCAGGAAGACGAAATACAATGTAGTAAATTTTCATTGTATTTGGCGCAATGGGCCTAACTGTTGAGAAGAGAATTGGAGGAGGAGAAAAACGGCATTTCTACTTTTTTTATAGTACGATTTGAATACAAAGTGATGGAAGCAAAGTCCTGCGTCGCAATGATTGGACGCATCACTTCATGTAAAGAACGAATTTTTAATTAAATGTTATTATCACATCAAAATTTGTTTGAAGTTACGGGTAGGTAAACACCCAGCTTAAGTGTTAAGAACCCCAAGACGCGTAATTCGCTGCTAGAAAGTATGACATGAAAACCCATTCACGGCTGACTTACACTCTTGCAGTTCACATGGGTCAAACACAGATCCTGCTAATGAATCCAAACCGACACATTGTGGGTTGTGAAAAAAAACAGTGGGTGCTATGCAGCCTTTTGGGTGTGCCAAATGAACCCATATAAAATTTAAATATTTTAAATATTGTGTAATATATATTTCATGTGATAATTCCGTTATTACTGAAATATTTTACCAATTTTGTTAGTACTCGAAAAGTCTTTCAGTGTTGCAATAAACACATATTTGTATAGATTTTAGCGATAAAATACGTAAAAATAAAGCATTGACGAGCTACTTGTTGTTTTGTCTAATATGTAAAATTCTTTTCAAAACCTGAGCATGAATTACTGCAACCATCGACCCCGCAATGACGGGAAATTTAAGTGTTATGCTTGCATGCTATAGTTCCCGAGTTCCCTTCCCCACTAGGCACGTAACTTCTTGCAATACTTGGCTTGTGAAATCAGCACTTCCAGCCAGCATTCACTGTCCATTGCGGCGGTACTGACGCAAACCGGACATTCGAGGGTTGCAGTTTTACAGAAGCTTTCGGTCTCTGACCCCATTTCTTTGACAGTCTGTGATCGAGTGTAGCTGTGCACTGTTCTCTGACCTAGTTGTACCTATCTGCAGTATGAAGAAGCGTATCCGCATTACATGTCTGGAGTGTGAGACCAAGCTGACTTTTACCTTTCCCTATACTAGTGAATTGTGGCTATAAAATAGGGTGCTGCACAGCAGCAGTTCTATACCAGGATATTTATGTGATTGTTCTTTGTAAACTAAATGATGGCATTTGACAGTACAGTAAATTTTTTGAGTATATATTCTCTAGTTGAAGAATAAGTCTCAAGCATCCTGGTATTGAACTGTACCGCGTCATGCGTTATTAATCACGACTCCTCATGCATGGTGAATTTGCTAGTACGAAGATGGCAGTTGAAATAAAAAACATATTGGAAACATTGTACCGATTGGAAATGCAGCACGTGTTATTTTATAGCTGCAAAATTCCGACTGTTGTAGGCTTCAAGAAAAGCATCGAATATTAACTGAACAATTTTTCCGATGTAATAAAAATGATAATGGAGTTTATCAGCCAGTGTCTTAGCGCAGATACGACAGCGTGGTTAGTGACAATTACAGTTTTAATAGAGCCAAGATAATAATCTTGCCTGTTTAGATTTCGGAAAAGGTATAAAACGCCGCTGACCGTTTCGACACTGGAGACTTACCACTGTATGTGCGTTATGTACTGTATTTGTGCATGAGTGGCCTATGCGAACGCAACTGCGCGGAAACTTTCGCAGCGCTTCATATATCCAGCTATCGAACTGAAATAGATAATACAGTAATGCATTTTTAATAAGACGAGACCACAAAAACTATTCAAAATCTTAGTAACGTGTAATAAATCGTGAAACTACTTATTAGGGCTGCGTTAGATGCCGCTGCTGTGACGCCTATAATTTTTTGTGGGACCTGTCAAATACGTGAGCCCGTTATGATAATGAAATAGTGTATGCACCAGCCTCCCACATACTATATACATACAGTAGGCACAGTACGGTACGTCTGACTAACGAATGCTTCGTGCGTTATGGCAAACAATTTACTGATATAAATTGGTTTGAACATTGGCTGTCTCGCTAAATGTTGGATTTGGTTTAAATGAATGGCAGCCATTAATAAATCGAAAAAAAAAAACAGCGCAACATGTACGCATATCTGTAGTTAAGGGAAATCCTAAAACATTTTTACGTTTAACTTCTTTGTAAGTTGCTGTTGGCGAAATGAATATGTTAAGGTTCGATATCCAGGTTTGCGTACAACCTGTCGATAGCAATAGTTATTTTCATACACACAATTAAGTGCAGTACTATACTGCCGTAGCTGCTTTCCCTGTAAGATCGTGTACATGTGGTACTCCGAATGGAATTTAGCCCATAGAGTTATAACCAGCACGTCAACCTTCCAATACTGCAACATGCGCAACAGTGTGCCATCTAAGGTGCTCTTATGATGGTCATACAATAATTAATTTATTTCTCCCTGAGCTGAGGTTTAAACAAAAGATTTCGTATGGAACCTATAAATGTTATGCTGGAGCTTTGATTTGGAATAGTTAAAGATTCTTGTTGAAAAACAAAGAAATATGGCCAGAGAGAAACGCAATGGCATAGTAGAACGTAGAAGAAGAGGAAGATCTGGTCCGCCAATAATTTCATACAGGTGTATGTTTCCGGGTTTAAAGAAATTCGTTGCTGGTTATAGCTAATAATTAAATCGTGTTATTGCGGTTGGCCATCATAATCATAAATGTCTAGTGTTATCTTGATATAGACATTAAAAAAATTTTTCTCATCAGATCATTCTCTTTCTTGCTTTCTACCGGTTTTTATATTTTTCTTTTCTCTCTTGTTTAGTACAGCACATGTAAAGGTTCCAATTCTATACCAGTATTGAACCTTTCGGGTTTGCCAGTCTGTTAGATGATATTCCGACATAAAACTCGAACATCCGCTTTCTCTGTTAGGTTTCCTACAATAAGAGATGGAAAACATACGAGTATTTCTTTAGTACTAGCTGATTTAGTGGAAATTCCACGGTTTGCGAATGTTTTCACTTACCTTCTCTAACCTGGGATAGCCCTCATATCTAAACCCAACCCGTCTGAACTATCGTCCGCCGCTTAACCCAGTCTATTTGTGGTTAAGCAGTCCGTGTACCTTACATCTCGTCTAACCTCTCCTAGTATTTTGATTTCAGCACTGAAACACCCATTAGTTCTGTCAGTCATGAATTCACACTTGCATCTTGATAAAGACAAAGAAACACGACGGTACCTACAACCTGCAATGTTCTCTTATGCATTTGCACACCTTTTCTAAGCTCTGTTTTCCACAGTGTACACATCACTTAGCCCACCATAATGTTGCTCGTCTCAATTTTTTTCATCGAAGTATCCGATTTTTCTCTCTCTATTTCGGGACCCGTGGATACTGATCAGTAGCCCATCCTTTTTGTACTTTGTTGAATGCGATAGCTAGATAATAAAAGAACACAGACTCGATTCATTTTTCAATCTCAATCGGGTAATCTTCTGTTCTCAAGATGTCATTGTATTTGCTCAGACATCGCACTGAAGAAGCGGATGTTTTCTCAGAAGTACAATCGCTTCAAAAAAGACTCAGAGCAGAGATGCCCAACACTACCCATTTTCCTTTCCCGCAGGAGCGTATCATGGGTACGCATGTTGCTCTATTAGCAATATCATTCCCTGCCAGCAAAGCGACCATAGTGTAAAAAATCTGAAGCTATAAATATGATACGGTTGAAGTGATTTTCATTTGAAGTCAAATCTCTAATTTTCGTTCACCTATTTTTGAAGAGCGTGACACAAAAGGCAGGTAGGCAGGTAGGTACTAGCGTATTTATATATAGAACGATACGCGCGAGAAAATTTGCGACAACGGTGACATCACATTCAATCGCTTGCTTGTTTACATTACATTTTCGTAGCCATGGAACCATGCTAAGTAAACACTAGAACGTTTGGAACGTTTGGCAGACCATTCCACCAATGACACAGCACAAGAAAATTCAAAACTTTTTAGGAACGAGAAAGTGTCCAAATTAGTAATCCTCTACATTTTCCAGTGCAGAAAAAAGTGTTATGCCCTCCGTAGCTGTTGAGTTGTATTAATTTGTACGTATTGCAGTGTATGATCAGCACACCTTCTATATGTGTATCAGTGATGCTCTTATTTATTAAATTGTCCCTAACGATTGTAATACAAACCATATCTACTTAATGTTTCATTAGGCTGTGTACAGTATGCCTGTATTTCATGCTTCACAACTAGTACAAAGTCATAAACGAACACCCAAGCACAAATAAATATTTCCTCCCAGTTAAAAAAATTCTATGTCTTGACAATTAAAGGCTCATTGAGGCCACATCAATAATGCTATTTTTACGATGCCCAATAAAGTATATTTAATATTGTGTGTTGTTTTACTATGATCTTTTGAAGCGATCAGCGAAAGAGTTAACCAAATTAGCCAGCCAGTTCCCTCACGTGTTCACCACAGATCTCTTGTACCCGCTGTGGCTGCCAGGCTCTGAATAATAAACCCTGCGATATACGCCAGCTTATTTAAGCCTAGACCTTAGAGGTCATCGACTAACTATCACGCGATAAGAGCTGGGATTGTTTACCGTGTAAGCGCAACCTTCAACTAAGGGTGAACTGCCAGAAGGGAAAGGCTCTTGTTTACGAACAGATTAATTTCGTGATTACGAGCTAAGCACACAAAGTCTTCCGGCCATGCGTGAAGGCCTGCTGCTTTCGTACCATACTCGTAAAGTGCCTACTTTTCTACTTATTAAGATATTTTGTTGCTTCTTCTGCCGTATATTGTGTACGCAAACGCACGGCATTGTCAACAGCGCACATTAGTAGGTATTCTACGGTGATTACTCACTACTCATGAATCAATGTACTTTTGATATAAAGATGCTGGAGCGACGCTGCTCTGTAAACGATTGTTTATTATGCTTACTCATGTTATTATTTACAGCAGAGTGTAAAAAAATCTCAGAGCTATTATATTATTACAATATTTCGTTGTTTAAGGAGCCAATAATGGTAGAAGTGCTTAGAGTATATGCTATCTCAGCACAGTCTGAAGGCAAGCAGCAGAAAAGGCAAACATATAACATTAAGAAAAATAGACCTTGCCGTGTACAGTAGTACATTATTGTCTCAAATTGAGAACCTACCCTAACAACATTTTAGGTCGCCGCGGAACTGCACAGAATCTGAATTAAAGTTATAGCTTCTGCGGCGGCCCTGAGTAAGTACATATATACGTTTTTTTTTTTTTTAATACAGTTCAATGACTGAAAGTTGTATAGAAGTTGAAGATGTTACATGTTAGAGACAAAGCGTGGTTACTATACTGATTATACTGATACTGCAGTATAACAAGGGCAAGCGATTTCCTATGCAGTACAACAGTGGTGACTGCTATATTGTGTAACTACAGAGCAACTGCAAACCCGAATACCATCACAGTGCAGGCAATATTATAAGTGAGAGAGATCTCACATGTACCATTCTTGTGATGGTTTACTGTATTGTCAACCCAGCCTTGCTCCTACACCACTACACCAATACCTTGAGTTGAGCAGTAGTGAGATTTAGCAATAATCCCGAAGAAGAGCATTTCTGTATGAGCACATAGCGCTAAGGAAGTCATTAGAAAACCATTACTGCAGGCCCAACATTGCAACGCTCTGCCGGTCGATTGGGCCTTCGCCTCAGGCTATAGTAGCTACCTCATTGCGTTTGGGGAGCTGGCAGCATACCGTTTTATCTTCATGGTCTTTGGGAAGCTTCAAGCACATGTCGTCTCATCCCTATGATATTTGGGGATCTGGAAGCATGTCGTTTTATCCTCATAGCTTTCGGAAAGCAGGAGTAGTGTTTTATACTCATAGTAATTGGAGATAAGGCAGCGAAAGACGTAAACTAATTTCACGATTTACCCCCGGCCGTGCCATCGTCAATATCCTGGAAGGAATATTCTACCCAATTTTTCGAACGAAGATGAAAATGGGAGTCATATGCAGCCGCCTCTTGAGAGGCGGCTCACTGCCTACAGCGATCTTGTTTCGTGTATTAAAGACGAATATTTAGCTCCAGTGCGTCACTATGTATGTAGTAACAGTGTCAAGTCAGCCTTGTATTCCTCTCTCCAACTCATTCCGTACTTCCCTCGTGTTTTGACTCACTTAATACGCAGTTTCAGTTCAATCCTCTAATAATGCGGGAATAGGGCCAAAATAGCCTTCGATTTTCTCCAAAAACCCATTTTCACACGGCATTTGCGTACAAGCGCATTTTAAAACGAAATTTCGACCCAATCTTCCCTGAGCTCTCCAACGTCCTGGCAGCTGGCAATGACTTTTGCGCCAGGCTTCATCTTCCCTAGAACGCGCTTGGCTGAGTGAAAGTCCTCCTGTCCGTCCGTGATAATTCACATGGCGAGAGAGCCCGTAGATATCCTCTTTTTACGGTGTTTTCGGTCCTCTGAAGCTCCTCTCGCAGACACATTCGTTATGCTGAACTGAGCTTTGAGCTCATTTCTCCGTCACATTACGCCATGGTTGATGAGGCCATAGAATGGGATACCTTAGCGATGAGTCAGCAAGGACCTAAAAGAGCTCCTCATCGCCACACTTGCAAAATTGCCAATCTCTCGAGACTGGAAACAAAGCGAAATCTGATTCAGGAGGAGTGACTTCACGGCTGTTGTTCCCTCAGCCTCGGCGTCTATTTAATAAAGATGGGAAATTTCGTACCCCTTTCCGGTTGCTGCTCTCGCGCAGCCGTCGAGTGATTGAAATAAAGAAGCTATTCGGTTTTAGCGATAGTCTATTCCTAAAAGAAACGAGGCATTCGAAGCCTCTTGTGAGTTATTTTCAGATGGGATCTTGCAGCAGCGCTGCATTCGATACTTTGGTCGGACATTCTGTGGAGAAAAGGAGGCATAAGATGCGCCTTGTGAAGCATTTCCAGAAGGGTAACTTATGAAAAAAGAAGAACATTGGATATAGCTCGGGAGTTGCTTTCGGATGTGCATCCTGGATTGATGCGTTTGGAAGGCATACTCTGACATAGCCGAGCATTGCGATACACCTTTCAAGTTATTCCTATAGGTCGTGTTGTGAGAAAAAACAAAAAACCTGGATGGATGCATCTTGTGAAGTAATACAATTCTCAGTGAAACATCTTGTAGAAAAGAAGAAGCACTCATCGCACTGTGAAAATTGCCTTTGAGTTTTCGTAAAAAAATTGCGGTCATTGTAGAGATTGCTCTTACGCAAAAACGATATCTTACCACAATTTCCTTTAAAACTATTTAATTAATAGGGAAGGATATTTAACTTTGCAGAAGTTTCGTCGATTAATTATATAGTAGCTAGCAAATAAGGAATATCACCTTAATTAATGCAACCAGCGGTCTAATTGCGCTTACGCACTTGTGGCCCAGGCGCAAGAGAAAGAAAGACCTCAGACCTTTTCAATGTCTATGGCTGGCCGCCACAGCCCACGTCTGGAAGGAACGCCACAAAGACTGTCAGTAGATTTCAGTGGTGTTTCGTAGCTACTAAAGTGGGGCGCTGCACAACATACTTGTAGTACAATCATAACGAAATGGTGACTACATATATGTATTAGGGGCTATAGACATTACTAATGGGAATAACCATTTCATTTAGAGCCTGTTCAACTGGGTCGTCAAAGTCGACCTAAGCCAAGCTCATGAGGCTTGACTTGTAGGCAAATGCAGACAAGAACTTTAGCTTAGTCACTTTGAATTTGTTAGATCATATTAGATTAGATAGGCGGCAGTAAACGAACCAATAAGCCCATTCCCAAAGAGACACCGGAACATACGCCCCGGCACTCTATGAGCTATTGCCATTATGTTAGTGGGATATAGAGGACAGGAGAAAAGAGAGAGAGAGAGAGAAAAAAAAGGGGGGGGGTGAAGAGTCCATGCCCAAGAGACGATCTTGAATGCACGCAAGCACGTTCAAGAGCCGCTGACATGCGGAGCTTAGAGACATCAAACTGTGTAGTTGGAGCGGGAGAGAGNAGTTTTTTCTAATACTTTGCACTTTCTATCAGCTATATTCTACTAATACAAATGTAGCTAATTATTCTTTATCTCGACCACATCTCGACATACTTCGAACCCAGGCAGCTAGCGGCCGTTGGCAACGACTGGACTGCCTGTGTGCCAACTGATCGGAT
This sequence comes from Parhyale hawaiensis, assembly GCA_001587735.2. Classification (NCBI taxonomy): domain Eukaryota; kingdom Metazoa; phylum Arthropoda; class Malacostraca; order Amphipoda; family Hyalidae; genus Parhyale; species Parhyale hawaiensis. Next base: position 9,217,409 of record LQNS02278159.1, on the reverse strand, counting down.
ACGATAAAAAGCTCAGGTTTATCGAACTTCTTCATTTAAATTGCAATTAATAAGTTATCATCATAAAGTAGTTGTTCAAAAACTTTTAGTTGTATGAATATAAATATTTTAAAAAGCTCCAAAATTTATTTTATCATAAAACGGACTAATGAAAACATGAGCCTGGAGCGCAAGGCGACCTTCCTTGGGAGATGCATATTTTAAAATGATGAATAGGAAAATCTTGGATCCGATTAATTTCATATTAGCGTACGTAATTTGATGTATTTTTCAGCCCTTCTCTAGAATTATTTTATTTTAAAATGATGAATAGGAAAATCTTGGATCCGATTAATTTCATATTAGCGTACGTAATTTGATGTATTTTTCAGCCCTTCTCTAGAATTATTTTAAGTGTATTAATTACCTATTTGAATATTCATACTAACCAGTCAACTTTTTTATGAACATGTAGCCGAGAAGGAATTTGTAAAAAGGGTTTTAATCTCAAGTGTCGCGACTGGCAACACTTACACAGCTTGAAGTTCGTGAGTTAAGTACTTTCCAGCATAAAAAATGCTGATATCTCAAGGATTTTCAATTTCTAACGCGCTGAAGGGCTTCATGAAATTTCCATGCTAAATAATTTATCCTTTACTGTATACTATTATCAATATCACAATCTCTGTGCTTATATATTGCTAGATGCATTTGTGAACACTCTTTACCCAACCGTCAGGATATGATCCTGAAGCTCATCGAACTTTCCAGGACTTGGGCCAGCTAGATAACTACTCACTATCCTGCAATGCATAATTATTTCTCACGTGGAAATCGATAAAATTTTTATCTATTAGATAATAGTAGGAACATTTTATGTTCAAACTCTTTCAGTACATAGTCATGAATGACGTCGGTAGCTGAAGGATTTTGACCATCACGCTAGCAGTATGTACCTACACTGCGGGCTTGTAGTATCCTGCACTATTCGACTTCTGAAGCAGATGGCGGTTTAAAAGACCAGGTCAGGTTTGTCATCTGTTGCTAAGGCAAAATACAAAAGAAAAAGCCAAATAAATTGCTAATTACTTCGTTGTTTTCAGACCCGGATGTCTCCAGGCAGATTGATGCGCACCGCACAAGAAAATGAGCGCAAATTGGCAAAACTCGTCTAATGAGAACGAAAACAAATGAAAGGGCTCAAGGTTTCAAGCGCATAGGAGATACCGAATGAATCCCAATGGCATTTTCTCAATGTTTTTAGTTTTCATTGAGATTTGAAAGCAATGGTCTGGATTTTCGTCGGGAGAAGTCACATCCGGTTCGAACGAATTTTTGCCGAGGTGAACTGACAACTCAGACTTTAAAAATTGGTATTTTTATATACTGGGAATTGAAAGATAATTAAAAATATTGCTGCACTCTAGTTTTCAAAAGGAATACCGGTCATTGAGGAAAATTTTTTAACGTGTTTTATCGATTACCAAAATATCCACTAATATTTATATTTTCGCCTTTAGTGGAGTGACTCACGTCCGATTTTGAAAGAAATTTCCTACGTTTCATTGAAAAGAGATATGAAGAAGTATGAAGATCACCGCCAACGCTGGTGAAGAGCGTTAGAATTCAAGATACATATACATATTTTTTCAGAAGGCATTGGGTTACAGGAATAATTACATAATTATTATGACACTTAAACTAATTCATTACAAAAATGTACTTCTCTTCAGCGGATTCACACTTCCCTCAAACTAACGCTGCATGGGAGAAGGCTGGTAGCTGTAGGCTTACTCGTCCTAGGGAACCTTGTTATTCGCCTGCTAGCCTATCTGTATAAAAATATTAAAACTCTATGGAGTGTTTGCACACAAACTATGTTATTATGCAGAGAGGAAAAAATAAACAGAGCCCACAAGTTGGCGGGCAAAATATCTTTCATGTCTCAGGGCGAGACGCATACGTAATTAAGAAGCGACTTAACTTGGATACCGATTGCTATAAATTCGCAGGGCACTAAATAATTGAATTGTTGAAATTTTAGTCGCGCGGCTAGTATCAGTATCTAAGATGATTGAAGAATAGCATCAGTTTACTGTTTTTAAAGCTAAAGGAATATCAACATTAGCTATAAGATTGGAAGAAATTCGAGCGTCGAAGCTTGGCTGCATAAATGTGTACAAAAAACGTAAAGGTGATACAGGAAATACAACTAGACTACGTCTTGTATCAAACTATACAATAAACGCCGTCCTGTGTTCATTTGTTTATATATTCTGCATTAATAAATATAAAATCGACTAATAATAAAGTTTAATATTTCGGGAGGGCGTTTCCATGGGGTCCTCCGCTCAGTCCCTCGTTGGCAAATATTTTCCTATGCCATCATGAAACTTTCAGTCTTAGCGATTGCCCAAATGACTTCAAACCAATCCACTAGCATTGTTATGTAAATGACACCTTCTTTATATTCACACATCAAACTTATTCTGATTTATTTCTGCAATATTTGAATAGTAAACATCCATATATCATATTTACTACCGAAAACCAATTAAATAATTCTTCAGTTTTTCCAGATATTTTAGTAGCCAATCAAAACACAACACTGACCTCCGGATTTTACAGAAAACCCACATTCTCAGGACTCAGGACAAGTTTTTTTCAGTCATTGTTACCATCACTTTAAAATTAATGCAATAAAAGCTCTACTATTTCGGGCATACTATTTGCTTTCCTAATTCCTTGCTTTCTCAAAATAATGAAGTAGACTTTCTCTGAGCATTTTTCAAAAATAACTGTTATCCGCACCCTTTTCTAGACCACTACTCCAAATTGTTTCTAGACAAACTGTTCCATAAAGGCATTAGTAAATCTTTTGTCCGTAAATTAAACTTCTTTCTCTCTCTTCCGTACTACAAGAAAGCCTCTTTTAGTACGGTACATACTTTGAAAGCATTCCTCTCTGAAGCTTACCCACTTGCAAACTTCAAATTTTTATACAAAAACACATTTACCGTAGGGTCCTACTTTAAATTAAAAGACAACCTCCCCCACACCACTTTCGTCAAGTGTATTCTACCGTTTCAAATGCAGATGTTGCAATGCCTCGTACATAGGTAGCAATGGGCAACATTGTATAGTCCGTATTGACCAACAATTGGTGAATCTAATCGAACCGGTTTACTACTCGCAAAACCCTCACATTCAACTCCCCACCTGTATACTGAGCAAAACAGCCATCCCTTCAGCAAAAATGACTTCTCCATCGTAGGGTTTTGTAACCCAATCGAGCTCAAAACATTAGAGTCTCTCTGCATCCATAGAACAAGATCCAGCTTTCACATTATGACCTCGGCTGTACAGCTCAACAATGTCCACAGTTAGTCCCACATCCGCTGACTCTGCAATCGCCAACATACGGCCCCTCCAAGTACCTTTGTTCATTCGCGTTTTAGACTTCCCCGATAACACCTATGCTCCCCTGTAATTGAAATAATAAAAGAAATAAATTTCTTTATTCATAGCTGTTAGGTTCTATCAAGTTTCTGATGATAGGAAATATTACAGAAACGTTAAATTTTATCATTAGTTGATTTCACATTTATTATTAGGTAATTGCCTCAGTTTAGTGTTCTTATTTAAAAATTTGTATGTTTCGTGTTTTGCACTTATCTAAATAGACAGGTGAAAAATAGGCTGGGTTGTAGATTTTGTTGATAAGTTGCGTTTTGATGTGGATCGATTCCCATGTTGCAGAAGATGGCAAAACTGAAAGATTCATCCCTTCATCTGAATGCATTTCTTGCTTGGAACAGTTCTTGACATCGAAAAAATAAAGCTATTTTCAGCTTCTCTTAGCGCGGTTAAAGAATCTGATTTACATTACTTTTCCATAACTACATCGAAACATGTGTTTGTTTGCTTCATTGAAAACAGGTTGAAAATAGGCCACGATGCATATAATGGCAAGCGTAGATCTGAATGCAGTTCTTTCTTTTCCAACGTTGAAGTCCAGCCAGCTGAAGGTGCCTCTTACTGCCGTTATTGCACCTTTATTGAAGAGCCATAAAGTCAGCATAAAGTCAGCTGTACTCTCAATGTGCCTCTTACTACCGTTATTCTACCTTTATTGAAGAGCCATAAAGTCAGCTGTACTTTGAAGGTGCCTCTTACTGGTGTTATGGCTCTTTTATTGAAGAGCCATAGAGGCAACTGTACTCTGAAGGTTTCGCTTACTGCCGTTATCGCACCTTTATTGAAGAGCCATAGAGCCAGCTTTCCTCTGAATGTGCCTCTTACTGCCGTTATTGCACCTTTATTAAAGAGCCATAAAGCCAGCTGAACTCTGAAGGTGCCTCCTACTACCGTTATTCTACCTTTATTGAAGTGCCATGTGCAGCCAGCTCTGCTCTGAAGGTGCCTCTTGCTGCTGTTATTGTACCTTTATCGAAGAGCCCTTAAGCCAGCTCACCCTTGAAGGCGCTCTTATACTGCTGTTATGGTACCTTTCTTGAAGAGCCATAAAGTGAGCTCCACTCTGCAGGTGGCCTTTACTGTTGCTGCTATTACACAAGCTCCATAAAGGCCTCGCTACTGGAGCTTATCAGGAATTTCATTTCGTCATGCAGTCCAAAATCTTAAGCATTTCAACCTCGCCGTTTCCAGTCCTCATTACGTCGCTCTGAATTCCTTGTCCAACTTGGACGGAAATCTTACTGAGTTCGACCGAAAATGAGGAATCTTCGCGACAGTTAGTCCCAACAGGATTTAATAAGCAACTTTGCAATAAACTTTTTAAGATTTACACTCGGTGGCCACAGCCAGAAGCCAAAATTGAAAATAGCTGAGAAGAAACGAATGGTTTCAGATACCAATATTTCGCTGGAATTGAGGGCTTCTTACTATGACGTGGCTCGCAAAATTTAAACAAGGTTCGAAAAATCCGAAATCTCCACGAACTAGACCAAGAATAAGATATTTAAAAATGTTAGAAAGGTGTACAAGATATGAAAATTGCTTGAAATGCCTTTAAGACCTAAGAAATGCTAATGGTACATTTCTGTCTACGGTACTTTTGTTATTCATGGTAGCTGACTTTTTTATTTGGCCTTGCAATTGCCAATAATTGTGTGCATTTTGTATGGATCTACGGACTATCTTGCCCAATGCGGAAGAGAAGCGACTATCGTCTGGCAAGAAAAGCATGTGATGTAGAGAACATCCGGTCAAATGAATGATGCATACAGTAGCTGGATTCGGTACTTTCGTCCAGCTTCCGATTTCATTTGTTGCACAATATTCTGTTTAAAGACTATAGAGATAGGATACGTGTCTAGAGCAAAACAGTACAGGCGGTCCAATATCATTTTGCCCCTGCCAAAATATGTGGATTCTAGTCTTCAATATTGCGGCCACATGCGAATTCTTTTACGTCTTCACATTTTGAAAAAGCAAAGAGTGAAATGGGGCCGAGTGCTTCAGATGCATAGGCAAACAAACCAGCAGCTGAGTACTGATATAATGAATTAAAAATGTTTAGATGTTGAAATTCCAAAGCAAGCAAACGAGGGAAGATTATCTTCGCTTGACTATGCTTAGAAAATGATTTTCATTCAATTACTCATACGATTTTGCTCACCTTTACAATTTCTGTTACACTTCATAGATAATGCAGTGTACAGTTGCATTATCGAGTAGCGCCCTAGTTTTGTACCTTGTATACATTGACTATGCTGCAAACATGTGAAAAATTATGAAAAGCTGCTATCCTGTTCTTGGGTAAAAAATAAGTAAAAATAAAACATCCCAGTGTATCAATTGCCCATGAACTCCTCCAAAAAGAAATCAAATGGATTTCGTGTGCATTCAAAGCACCTTGTCACATATTCTATATCCACCTAGTTACACGTCTTCATTTGTAGTATTACTAGTTCTACCTTTGCACGATTGGAAGTAGCGACTGGATGTTCCGATCCGTATTTTCTAACGACAGAAAAGCTCAATACAAAGAGAATTAGCAATACATACAGCTACGGCTTCCCGGCACTGGATGAAGCAGAAAATTTATAAGACCTCTATGTTATCCCTCATAAGGCCTGTAAATACAGTCCCTTTAATGCTGTTTCAACATCAGCTCTCCTGGCGAGAAAACCTTCGAAAATTCCTAATTTTTGTTATTGCCTAAGCGGATTAAAACTGCTCTCCCCTCAGCGCCTTTGTGACATGTTAGCAAAAATTTCTGAAGCTAGAGCGACAAAAATCCTGCTGCTGTGGGACAAAAATCCTCGTATTGATGGGCACCTGGGGATTGGGTCTTGCGGCGAACGTAGGGATATACACTAAATAAATAAATAAATAAACAAACAAATAATGCATATACATATACAGTAACGCATGTCTATTCACGATCACTTTTATAGCAACACTATTTTAGAATACGATAAAATACATCATCCAATAAAGTATAAACGCTTCACTGTCAAGGTGAACTAAATGCATCTGAATGAAATACCAGCTTCATGCTTTGCATTCTGAACCAAATTTAAAGTTCTGGGAACTTAAAATTTGGTATGTGCCAAAAAATGTATCTCGGTTTTGTTGACATTGAAATGCAAGTGCAAATTAATAGCTAACTGCAGTCTTTTCGTTTTGTTTTTCCATGGTATCGGTAGACATTTGACACGTCTACGCAAGAAAAAAGCCTGACTTTGCAATTATACATTTTGTCTTTGAGGGTTTTATCCCTGAAACTAAATTCTAATGGACTGTTTAAGGGCCAGTTCACACGTCCATCATCGTAACGCGTTCACTCCCGAAGATGAACACGAGCCGTGAGTCAACTTCTGCTGTCGCTATCCAACGTATAACCGACCTTCATTCCAATAAGTGACGCCGCGCGTTCAGTTATGATATAGTTTCTTTAGATTTTCGCTAATATATCAAGTCGGTATGAAGTCACATCCGTATCCCATGATCGTATAGCCTGAATTTGATAGGATCAGCCTATTTTCAATATATTTATAGCCTGATAAACCTGTACAAGGGACAACAACACGCAGCAATGCGCTTACTTGTCGAATCAAAGATTGCGTCTGTGTTCTTATTACAACATTTTCAGCTTAACTAGTTTTCTTGTGTTAAACGGGAATACAGTGATTCTTATTGTTAAAGTATCGCAAGAAAGAATTTTTATCGACTTGTTCATGATATGAAAAAGCTATGGATAATTAATTCAGTATTTATAGGTTCTGTTTACTGAACTTGAATGACGCGGCTCATTCAGAAAACGGACGTGCTTCATCCTTCAGTCTCCCGCATTTGCTGCAGCTGCTTCCATCAAATGAACGGAGCGTCCATCAGTTTGACTGAACTCGTTACGATGAGGGACGTGTGAACACGGCCTAACGCACCCAATTTATCCAATCTACATTTTAAAATTTTCTTATTTCAAATGACAAATAATTTGGTGAATATAGTATTCATCTCACTACATTGGGCTTACTGTATTCCTATAGTTAAAATTTAGAGGATGGAATATACGGTTGAAAATAATAATAAGTAAAGGCCCACACAGTAAATTTTGAGGGGTAATTTGAGAATTAGGTGGGCATTTTTGGTTAGATTGAGGTTTTGTTCATAGTTGTATTGTAGAGAGCAGGCACAAGTGGGGTTTACTAAGCTGAGTACTAAGCTGAGAATTCATATGCCGTAATAGCTTTTGGTTGCTGTTTTGAAACCGAGATTAAAGATTTTATCAAGGGCCTGTTTGTAAAGGTGGGTCCTAACTTACCTTGATTACTTTATATAGAGTGAACCGTAAGCTTCTAGACATGCTGTTTTTATGATTTTGATTATTGATGCTTTAGAGAAGCGCCTTAGTAAAGATCAACGTATTGAAGTGTAGATTCATCAGCGGGGCTGTCTTGTAGTCTTATTGAGCATTTTAATTCATTACTAACAGGATGATCGGTCGCCGCAGAAGTTAAAATCGTAAAATAGCTTCTGGAGCGATAGAAAATGCCGTTAGGGATTTACATGATTACCATTTTATAGTAGGAACCGCACCAACAGTCGACTTTAGAAGTCACCGTGTCTAAAGTGAGAGTTTGATTTCGTAACCTATTTAGGCGATCTTCCACCCAAATGCCATTTTTTTCACAAAACTGCTAGTTGTTCTACGTCTGAATAGTTAAGCCCACCCTGGATCTATCAGGTCTTTCCCGCACCCGCTTCTCCAAGTATGGACTTCGTGAATATCACGGCTTTGGCCATAGTTTGGTTGTCGGTGTCAACGATCTGCCATTCAAACAACAATGCCTTTTCCTAATAAAAGTTATTTTTCGCATATATGTGAAGCTACACTGACCCTTTTATACATATGAGGTCCTTCCCATGCCTCCCCGCACCCACTGCCCCAGGGGTGGGCTCCATCTGTGTCACGGCCAGCGGCTGCACTCCGGGGAAATTTCTGCCCGCCTGACAAGGGAAGTCAACACAGAGCCGTGTTTGGGCGCCCGTGAGGCAGTTGTGCGGCGCAAACATGCGGCAGTGCCGCGGATGCGTGTGTGTGTGTTTGTGTGTATGCTGTGTGTAGCAATGTGTAAGAAAGGATGTGGCCATGAGAAAAAATTTACATGACACTACGACCGTATGTTGATATTAGGATATCTTAGGTAAATCGGGATGAAAGTATATTACGAAATTTTTCAGGAATAAAATAAATGGGAAATATTTTTAGTACCTGAAAAATCACGGGAAACTTATGAACAGCACTAGGGGCTTGCCCTTTATCTAGTACCTACTGTGCAGTGCGGTGGATTTCTCAGGAAAAATCAAGAATAATTCTCGTGAAATTTTTTAGATCCCGATTTCCGAGGGAAGGAACTTTAATTGGTGTGTAAAAATGTGAGGGAATTTTGGCAGTAGTTTGCTAAGTGACAAATTCATTAAGACAATGAGGATATGTAACAACGAATTATTGACCTGTTCTGCTCCAAATTTAAAGCCAGTGTGCACACAAGTAGGTAATGTAGATGTCATTGATTGCTCGTTTTAGTAAGCTGAAGAAGAGAAATCTTATTTTCTTTCCCGCCAAAATTGACAACCGTATGCAAGATACGGATAGTTTATTGATATACGTAATTGCCTGTCTAAATAGTTGAAGGGAAATTTAAAAAACTGCAGAGAGAGAGAGCCTTGACAGTAGAAATATATCGATATTTTAATTATGCTTGTCCCTCTATTAGTTACACCGTCACTACATATAGTACCACCGTGAAGCTTTCATCGGTATTAGAATAGGAAAAATTAGGGCATTCTCGAGGTATCCTTGATACGCCCTGCGAACGAATCATTAGGAGATGGAGTCAAGTTCAAATTCAAGCTGCTATATACTGCACGCAGGTCTTAGGTAGAGAACTAGAAGGTCCGCGCTGTCAAGAATGACAGTGAAGAATTTGTGATGATCTTCATTTCGCTATAACAACTGCTAACCTAAACGCACCATGAGATGAGCGTTTACGGCTTCAGAGCTGCTCAGTATCATAACTTTGTTGTTTCTCTCTAACGTGGAGAAAATTCATTGCTTTTTGTAGGCCGATCAGCTGCGCTCAAAGTGATAGCTTCGATTGTGTATTATGGATACGGTTGGATATCCTATATAGGTCCAATGGCTTTTGCTTAGAGAAAGCTTTTTCATCGACTATTGAATGAAATTTGGAAGAATACTGACACAACAAAATTATCTGTGGGCAGAAACTAAGAATCAAGATGCATGAGAGTATTCAGATATCTTCATTGCTGCGATTTCAACTTCGGCAATGCAAGAAGTGCATTGAGACATGATTCGTATGATGCAGGCTCAACCTTCGATATCTTCATTACTTAAATTTCAACTGTCGCTCATTTAGATATTTTTGCCATCATCTGCAACCTGGTCTATTTTCTACGGATCAATTTTCAATGATGCCTGACAGGATGACCACAGCCGCCAGCCCGGGCTAATTTCCTATCTATTTTGTTAAAGCTTGACAGAAAATCTACAATACAATAAAGATTGATATGTATTATCTGTTTGTTTATTTGTTTATTTATTCATTTATCTGTCCATTTTCCGTCACGCTTTAACAAAACAGATAACCGGAAATTAGCCCAGGTTAGAGGCTGTGCATGGTCATCCTGTAAAGCTTCATTGGTAGAAAATAGGCCAGGTTGAAGATGATTGCATACTTATCATAATCAGCGAAAGTTGAAATTCAAACAATGAAGATAACGATGGCTTAGTCTGGTTTGTACGAGTATTGCCTTCTCTATATATCGAATATTGCTTTCTCTAAATATCGAATATATGGCAAAATATTGCTCTCAGGCCGGGGTATATTCTGGCCGGCCCTTTCCCGGCCAGGAATAGTTCGGCGCGATATAGACATTGTGTCCCTGATGCGCTAGTAAAAAATTTTGTACTACTAATACTGCTATGTACTTCTACTTATGGCAGA
>LQNS02278159.1:9188614-9203347 GCA_001587735.2 Parhyale hawaiensis | reverse complement strand
AAAATCGTCTTAAATTGTGAAATTCATCTCTAGCGTATAAATAAATTGAGAGAATATACACTAATTTAGCAATTATCGATAGAAAATTGCATTGCATGCTGGTGGAAACTTTCACAGCACTAGCGCCGAATTTGGCCCCTTTTAGCGGCCTGATTTGACTTTTTTTTCTCAATTGAAGTCTTATTTACACTTCATATTCAGTCCACAGTGCTCTTCACAGAACTTATTTATTCCTTGCCAACAAATATAAGCACCACTATAGCCAATTCTGTACGCAAGAGAAACAGTAACAGTTAGCCTGTTGCTCGAACTTTCTGTACTTTACGACAACATTTTACAGCTCAAGTACCTGGCCAGTCATGAGCGGGAGATTGAACAAAATAAATCGAAAAGATGCGATGATATGTTTAAGAAAACAACCTACGAAGGCCTGAGGTTCCACACTCGAATACTGCGACTCGTCGATGTGATGTAAATTTGCTACGTGCGGTCACGGAAGTTTCATTTTAGTCCGGTTGAGTCCTCCCGTTGCATTCTTTGTTTCCTGGGCCAAGCTGTGTCGGGGGGAGTTGAGCCTGGGAGGACCGGCCGGAGAGACATTGTTTCGATGGACCCTTAGAGTGTCCTTTTGTCTTTTTTCATCGTTATACTTCTATTAGTTTTGCGCTCCAGCTCGTGGGAATGAGTGTAAAGTTATTTTAGTTCTTCTATACCTATTTTGTGTTTTCGGTGCAGGAGATGAACTGTGCTCTTGCTCGCGTACTGTGTCTTCCCCTCTCTCCTGAACCTTGCTTTCTACTTATTGAGTGGCATAGGCTACGGTAATTGATGGTCGATGATACCATAGGCCGAGTCGTGACATGCCCCCCCCCCCCCACTGATGACGCTACGTGTCTTTCACGTCCTCCTTGCTTCCCCCACCCCTCATGGGGCATGCGATGGGCCGTACACCGTTGACGGTGACCGGACAGATGCGCACATGACATTACCACACTCCGACAAATGCGCACGTTGACAAATGCCCACCTACTTTCTTATATATAGGTTTTAATTGATGGTTAGATGTTTATATATTAGTAATATTTTACACACACATATAACTGCTGAAAGACCAAATTTTTGTGATGATTGGTTTGTTTATTTGTGTGTTTGACTAATATTTATCAGGATGTTTGACAGCAACAAAATTCAAAAAGCTACGGACGGATCTTCCAGAAAATTATAGAAGCTGTTATTACTGTCAAAATGCACAAAGCTATGAAGGCTGATGAAGCATGCATATAGTGTCGGGGCCATACTATGCATTTCCACTCACAACTTGGTGTTAGGATATGCAGCTTACACATAGTTCATGCTACTGTATATAGGCTACCTATTTTAAATATATATATAGGGATGACTTGCGGGCAGCACATCCTCGTAATAAGTTGTGACTGTAAATGCATAGTGTGGTCTCGGCATAAAAGTATTTATCGAATTTGATACAAAAGTCTGCCATTCTGGGCTCCCTTTCTGTAGAATTTTCATATTTGTTTCTTCCAGTCTCCTTAAAATCTTCTTACGACCAAGATTAGCTCAAAGTCGGTCTATAAGTTAGTCTTTAGCACTCGTTCTTCCAGCAGTTCGTCCGAATGTTTTGTAGCTCGGTTGTAAGCACAACTGCCCGTCTGCTGCGAAAAGCTTTTAAAAATGTTAGCCGCCAAGTTAGAGAGCTCGGCATGTGTCGATGATAAAGCTAGAAGGATGTCTCTGCAAATCTGTATTAAAAGATAATCGGAAGCTGTTCCTTATCTCCCTGTTTGAACAGCACAATGACGCATTCGGACGACTCTGCTGGAAGAACGCGTTCATAAGACTACCGCGTGAGCCGGCCTGAAGAAGAGCCCAAAGTTAATTAATATTCGCAGCAAAGATGCTGCTCAAAACATAGTCCGGGAGTGGCTGTACGGTGTAACTTCTCGGTATACTCTCTACGCCTGTGACCGGAGATGTTTAAATATCCGTGATTTTTTTTTAAACAGAATTATATAATAATTCACGTCGTGTTTTTATTGATTTATAACTATAATAGTGTCCCAAGCCGTCATTATAAATGACGGCAGTAAGTTAGCCATTCAGGAAAACCCCCGCTGTCTCCCGTCCTTGTATCTGTTAAGAATACTTCTTGAATGAAAATTCAGCATCCTGCCTAAAAAAAATTGAATCTATATTATGAGGCGCAGTGAAGTATTATTAAAATGTTAGCAGCAGAAGTAATTATATTTTTCATGGAAGATAGGCGTGTTTGATTGGGCTCTGAAATTAACCCTTTGAGACTTGAGTTGTCCGCAGTTTCAGATAGATACTCTTGCTTTGCCATTTTGAATCGCGTGGCTAGTGTTAGAGCAGCTGAAAACTCCATTTTACGGAGCAGGCAGGGAGTAATAATAACGGGAGAACCGAACAGACATACAAAGATAAACAACGCCAGTGAAATGGATTTTATTTTTTACTTTGATCAAGCAGCCGCAACGCTCGCTGCTCATTTTTCTGCATAATATTTTTAGCACATACCTATATGATGCGGTCAGGAAGTACTAGTACTGCGTTTTATAAGACAAGCATAGACAGAGCTCTTCTATATTGATAAAAGAATAATTTTATACACGTAAGGTTGGGCGTGTGGTGCGGCTGCTTGGTCCGAAAGAACATCATTTCACGCGCGTTCTTTTTCTTCGTATGTCTGTTCGGTTCTCTCGTTATTATAACTCCCTGGGAGCAAGATTGAGTTTCTAGACGCCTGCAGAGTAGCGGATTCAGGTCCAATACCTGAAACTACATTCAGCCTGTCCAAGCCAGAGCAACTGCGGTAAGTTTCGAACAAGTCAAGTCTTGAAGGCTTAGTTTCAGTCCCCTATCGACCGCGCCCTAACACAAGGTTGTTCAATCACGTGACAAGCGTCACGGATGCCGTCACAGGTCATGGTGGCTGATCAGCAGAGTCAACCCTCATGGTAGGGGGAGAGCTGTGGGGAGCAGCATTGTAAACAGGCTCCGTTGATTGGCTGAGATCATTTTTGACGTCACACGTGAGGCTTATCACGAGATAATGGAGTCACGTGGTCAAACAGCCTCTGTTCAGCTATAAGGTTGGAGCCGCTAAGGAAGACATAGCGATGTACTACTTACTTTAGTCGAATTGGGTGCGCTTGTGTTTATTGCATTAAAACGAGGATTAAGAGGCAGATGCTGTGGGTGCCACGTATTTTCCTTGCAAGTAACATCAGCGCTACAGTCATGAATGCTGCAGAGATTCAAACGCAAATTCATAGCCGGCTTATGCGTACAAATTGGGCTTTGTTAGGGTGTTATCATATAATTCTCTATACTGTAAATATTTTACGTAGACATGTGAGAGTGAGTGGGGCAGTGTGGCACTGCATGCTAATCACTAGTGGAGTATAAGCATGTGCAGAAAAGAAAAAAAGGAAGATAGAATAAATACGTAGATTACAGATATGAAAGCAGAATATGTAGAAGTGTCCTGACCAGAATATGCAGGAGGGGACAGTGTGTTAACTTTGTAAGCTGGCGAGAAAGTAGGCGACAGGAGGCACACGCCTATAATATGTGGCGCTGTGATTGCTGGAACTGTGAGAAGCGCTCTAATTATTTCCGAAACAACTCAGTAAGCCAGAAATACAAAATGCATTTTGAAGATTAAACTTCAACGGATTACTGAAGACCAAACTGGCCAGCTCCAGCTATCATGTTGGGCTCTTTAATTCTAGGTATCTTTACCAGCCTGTACTACCTCGTTACAAACGCTAGTGCTACAGTAATTAAAAACTTATAATAGAAATGCCCAGCAATCGTATGAAGAGTGCTAAAATTCTCGCAAGTGGGACAACGTTAAATCCGTAGGCCACCGATTCCTTGGTGGTCTGATCACTCCACGTCTACAGCCGACGGTCACATTTCTACGAAGTATTAACTGATTCTCCCCATTTGACATCCTGGTCACTCTGTAATACACTCGAACAAGCATAAGGCAACCAACGATGTCGGTCAACCCCGCTGGATACGGTCCGACAACAAAGAAGAAATCTCTTCATTTTATTCCTTTCAAGAACCCAAAGCCTACCGTTGCCCAGTCCATCAAATCAGTCTCAGCGACTCTCCCCCGTCCATGAGCAAGCCGTCCAATGTCAGAGCTCTTTGAATTTTACGGGCATTTTACGACCACAGGAATACGACGGGGACTTCTTCTCTTGCCTGCCTGTTGCTCGCGGGCACGTCTTGCTTTAGACTTTAGAGTTTGCATGTTGATATGGAGCAGTGCGATGTGGGGTACACCTGCGAGTTGTCGGGTGCGCTGTGTTGACAACGCGTTGTAGTGACCACAATATGGAGATACCTTTGTATTTTATGTATCTGCCTACCAAAGAAATGCATTCTGTGTGTAATGCGGTATTGCTTATATGATGGCCGTTATGTTGCAGAATGATATGCAGTGCAACGTAGCCAATATCAACGAGCGTTATGAGTCGATGTGTTGTCGCGACTTTGCACCTACTGTACTACCGAAATGATAGACATGAGTCACATGGTGACCTTTACACCTGCAACTGTTCTGAAAACTGCCGTGCAATCCAGCGTCTAAATGGGCATTATGGGACAGGCTCTGTTAACGAAATTGGTGCAAGGGCTCCAGTGATTGTTATGCTGCACGTCATCCCAAGTGATACATCTTACTTGCCATATACATGTGATGCATAGAACTGGCCATGATATGCTGGCGTAAAGAACACAGTGACAGTGTACGAAGGAAGGTATGGAGGAACGGTGTGACCTACCTGCCTGATGCATTCATTGTACGGAGTAGAGTGAAGCAAGATTAAAACTAGCATTATAGAAGGTTCATATACTACGGTAATCTTTTATCTGTAAAGTCTCAGCTGATAGTCGGATCATAGTCCGCATGCTTTACGAGTTCCTTGTACGCACAACTGTGCGTCTACTGGATACTTTGCAAAAATGTTAGCAGTCAAGTTAGTTGACTGAAGCAAGTGTTATTTGTGTATTTTCAAATTTTTCTTCAAAGTTGTAGGGAATTAGAACTCAGAAAAATGTGCACTTCTCTAGTTTTTATAAGAACAAGGCAGCGCATTGGGACAACCTGCTGACAGAACTCGTTGAAATGCTCACGTATGAACGATCCATTACTTTTATTGGCGCAATCTGTCCTCACGAATTGCCCTGCAAACATATCATACGTATCACTAACGTATCGCTAATTGGGACACACACCATGGCTTGACAGTTCCACCAGTAAAGCGTTGCCACATATTCTACACAGGACATGTGCTGCATAGATGATGTATCATTGAAGCACCGTGAGACCTAGAGCAGCTTCTCGAACAAGAAACTGGTGAGTGGTGAGCGAACTGCAACTTTTGCTACTTGGTTATCATGGCAGTAATTGATAACGCAAAATGCAATTGTTCCCGATACGTGTGAGGTCAAACTATGAGAATTCGCTTATATGTGAATTTACATTTGTGACCACTGATATTCTTTATGCGAGAAAAAATTGCTTTTATGAGATTTTTCCTTTAGCAGCGTTTTGGGCTTCCCGGTGTTGCAAGATGCTTCATTTGGGTTGTATTACCTGTCCGTGGGAGCTCAAGCGTGAAGTTTTAATCAGTACTATATAATAATTCACGTCGTGTTTTTATTTATTTATTTATATATTTATATCTTTCCTGTCACGCTAAAATTCAGATTTCAAAATGCAAAAAAAAGTTGGGTACCTTGCAATCTTTTTCTTCAGTATTAGATAGGGGAAAAATAGAACTTATATGATAGGAGAAAATTCAGATTTCAAAAGGCGAAAAAAAATTGGGTACCTTGGAATCTTTTTCTTCAGTATTAGATAGGGGAAAAATGAGGAAGCCCAAAAGACGGCGGGGGTTATGGTGAAGTGTTAATTTTTTTGCCGTCATTTATAATGACGGCACGGGCCACTAGTAATAATAATAATAATTTTCGAGTATTGTGGAAATGCGAGTTGTGCGCGGGAGGCAACGATCGAGGGACGCGTGGCTGGTGACTCGGCTGTGTAGGCCCGAACCGAGTGCGACTGACTAATAGCCTTGTGTTCTAGCCTGTTTCCCGTAACTTCCGCCACCCATGTGCCACTCGTAGTTGACCTGCGATTTTAGAGTAAGTATTCACCACAATATAGCTTCTGGTTTATTTTGTTTTTTCGTTACATGTTCTAATATACCATTGCTTTTAACAAAATCAATAAAAAAGCTACGGTGAAAATCTATGTAAGAATAAATGAATATGCGGAACATGCATATTCATTTAAACAGGGCATGTTTTTGTGAATATACAGTAGATTGATTCATGTGCTCTCAAATCAATGTTAGAGTAGTGATAAAGAATTTTGAAATCATCATCAACAGTTATATTATGTTGTGAGAGCGAAATGATAATAGATTTTACTTTTATATTTGTCAACCTCTGACCAGAGGGAAAAAACTACCTTTGTATTGGCAAATTCTCACTTTCGGCTGCTTGCTGGTTTCTGTAGTTAAGAGGCAGTGCACTGACTGCACCAGAATTAACAGATTACCGAGGAAGGAGGTGAAACTGGAAGAGTATCTATAGGTAATTTTGAAAAAAATGACCCAATAGAAGTTGAATTAGTAAACACTATTTTAATATTGACTTAGCGTAAAATTTCCGTTCAAGCCTAGTTGCATTTTTCTTTTAAGGAATAGGAACTGATTCCAAGAAATGATTCACAGAAATAAACTTTCTCCCTATGGTGGATACTACAGGGTTTGTATTGTCAATTTTTTTGCGTTTAAAGAAATACAATTTGAACTAAAAATGGGGGGAATCCATTTTGTATGAAATAATTTTTAGCGAATTTCAAGTCACTGTAAAAAATCTGAAAAATCTTAAGTGTTCAAAAATTTAGTCATGATATTAGACTTCGATTTATTATGATTGAGACGCAGGAATCAAGCTTGTATTTTTCAATCATACCGAGGTTTCACACTTGCTATCATTATGAACTTCACCATCTAAAAAACTTAATTTTATTTATTTTTTTTTGTTCTTGCAGGTAAATTCAATGCGACTGTGCTTTGAGTTCAGGAATTTCAGAAATTTTTCGAATAGGAGTCATGTGCGAAAAGTATCATACATTTTTCGACAGTTAATGACGGATTTAAATTCTGGAGGGCATTCATTGAACCGTAACCTCGTGATCTTGTCGTAAAATATCCTGAGGGTTTGTTTTGTTTAAGTAAATCATTTGCAACTGAAACTATATTGCCTTACGACATAACAAAGTCAATCATGTCCGATCAGCTATGGTTTCTCGAACCAGGATTAACTTGACTGGCACCTATGCGAAGGTCCGCAACACAGTATAGGAATATACCAAGTCGAAACCAACCCATAGACACAAGTCTGCCTACTCAAATGTAATGTTCAATAACTCCTTTTTATTGTGTTCAAAATATTATCCAGATTTTTCCAGGGTCTATTTCAGTGCAATATTTCTGTCTGGAACTGAATCCTCCTTGAATCTTTCTTGAACGCCTCCTGCCCTTAAATCTATTAGAGGTGAAATGACAATAGTTACTTAATTACGTTTTTAGTCTCACGACTTATATCATTTTTTTTTGTTTTATAAAGCGAAGTAATTATACAAGGTTTGTGATTGGTAGCGTTGGTAGCGTTGAAGACGCTACCTAAGTGGTTGAATGGTGCACTCCTAGAAATTAATTTAAAACATCGAATAACTATTCACCTACAGAAGATATAGCATTGACTCACATATGAATTACTGAGAATTACTCACATAAGGACAAGATACAAATGACTGAATTCTATCTCGGGTGACGGCGACAAATTAACACATGAGAGGTAAACTTGAAAACTTCCACGAAAGCAGCTATGAAGCGAACACAACTTTAAGAAAAAACTAAAGATACGACAAATAACTCTGAGGCCAGACGATCTCAGGCAACTAGGATCCTTGCACTACTACGAGTGCTCCTCAACAGGGTAAATCAAAATATTAATACGAAAGCGAATACAACCCTTAGCTATGCAAATTCAAAACTCAGAAAAACAAAAACGATTAAATACTGAATCGTCCCAACTACTGAACAAAGCGCTTTTATAGCAATTACGTGCTGACGTAATCATGGTTTACTTCCTTGAGTGCACACGAACCTGCTCCGTGGCACTCCCTCGTAGGTTTTTCCCTGAGGTCACATGTCGCTGATGCAAAAGCCCCAACACGCACTGAGCACGTGATGGGATTTTATGTCTCATCATATGTCACGTACCGACGATTAGTTTAGGCGCAGAGCAAGTGTGCAGGTTTCCTGTCCACCAGCTGTTGGGTATTGCCCACGCTGGTGACGCGCGGAGCCTCGTTTCCGGGGCCGTATATTCCTCCCTGATACGAGGTGCTTCAAGGCTTGAACGTTACCTCTGCCTGTTACATCTTCAGGGAGTGAGTTTTATCGCATAAAACGGGTTTTTAAACATTGAATGTTCTACTATTACTACGGGCGCCGTTTAGTTCAACTTAATTGAATATCAAGAGTAAATAACAATGATTATAAAGGGTCTTAGAGTAAGTAAAACATATAATGAAATGTGAATTCAGACATGCTAGAGCATGTTCTTCTCAATGTATACTTTTATAAAAATGGACTCAGGCCAGAATGAAGTGGTGTTTAAGAGAAGAGCTGAAAATAATGATAA
The DNA here is from genome assembly GCA_001587735.2 of Parhyale hawaiensis. Classification (NCBI taxonomy): domain Eukaryota; kingdom Metazoa; phylum Arthropoda; class Malacostraca; order Amphipoda; family Hyalidae; genus Parhyale; species Parhyale hawaiensis. The sequence goes on along the minus strand of LQNS02278159.1, from coordinate 9,194,566 downwards.
TTACTTTATATAGAAAAGAACTTAAGTAAGAGATAGGTTGTTTAGTTACTCAAGAAGAGTGTGCTATCCACCGAGCTGAATCCCTAGGTGGTTCTTACATCCTAGTACACACGCAATAAACACAGGGTTAATATTCAAATAATTACATTGATAGAGAGAGCATAGGTTGAGAGTAAGTGTGAGAACAGTGATGAATACATCAAATACACAGTACATAGCGAAGTAACAATAGACACAGGTGAAATAAAATATTTTTCATGGTAAAGAAAATAAATAAACACAATATTATGCATTGGTCTCTGGTGACTGCTTGTTAAGTTTTTATTTCTTTATCAAGTTCAGTGAGTGCTTCATTGGCTGAAGGCCGCATTAGCACAGTCTGCGCTAGCTGAAGGCCGAGCGAGCAAAATCTGATAGAAAGACATTAGCAAGAGTTTGTCTTTACGGAGTTTCCACCGCTACACCAGCAGCCTGCTTTTATGATGTTCTATTACAACAAACGAAAGCAGTGTTTCTGTCGGCAAATTTCAATAAGTGACTAAAATATTTTATGGTGAATGATAGAGGTACTGTTCTTACCGTAACAGTCATTTGCTGCTTATTGCGTGTACAAAGTTACGGCCGTCCGGTCAGAGTTGAGATTTGGTCAGTTTTTCAAAATATGCAAAGATTCTAAAATTCTGATATCTCTAGTATTAGCTGAAGATACTATTTCAAAATGACCAAATATTTCAAGTCCATGTTAGCAAATTTTTATCCTCAAATAGACTTCATTTTCGCACTCAGAAATGATTTTCAAATTTGCAACTTTTTTGATCACAAGGACAGGCTGCCTTCTGAGTTACTTTCCAACATTGTGTATAAATATTCTTGTGGAACTTGCCGGAGTTCTTAGGTTGGAAGTACTCAGAAGCATTCTAAAATCAGATTTTATCAGCATATGGGACGTTCCTACAGAACGAACGTTCCTTTTACAGTTTTACTTCATTCCACTCCTAGACAGCACGGCGAACAGACCGGTCATGCTTACTCTCTCACACATTTTTAAATAGTATCTTCAGCTAATACTTCAGATATCAGAATTTTAAAATCTTTGCATATTTTGAAAAACAGACTAAAGCTTGATGACTCTGACCAGACGGCCGTACCTTTGTAAACGCAATAATTTTCACTTCCTATCGTTATGTCTTCATCATTTGATGCTATATCATTGGTTTCATCTAACGAGATCATGAACAGGGACAATTAATCAACGCTGGTAATAACGTGACCCTGTTTACTGTTGAATTTCCTTTTTACTTTGGCGAACGAAAAGGAGTCTCTCACACTAAATTCGTTCGTTGTTAGAGGTGAAACGAGAGGTGAAATGACGGAATAAGGTACTTGGCGATGTTGTCTCTTGCAGTTCTTGTGTACGGAGAATGGGGCGATTGGTATTCCATCCCTATGAACTTTAAAGGATATCCGTATAATATTTCTGGTCGTGAGCCAGATGCATAGAGAGTGCTGTAAGCTTCTTTTCTAATAATGCTAGAATCTTAGAGATTCTTCTGGAGTCGATCGATCTCATGTATTTGCCCTATTAAATAATGAAACCTGTCTTCATTTATAATTTGGAATTTAGAAGAATTGCTTAGAATATTTTCAACTTTTTTGACAAGGTCAGCCTTATCGTGAAGAACCATTCCCTGACCTTTAGCTGATGTGAATATTACCGTACTTTTGTCATTCTTAAGCTCATTAAATATCTTCTAGAATTCTTCACAAATAAAATTTTTTGCCGGGGAAAAATTGTAGTAATATTTGAAAGCAGTATTTTTCACTGAACTCTTTATCCTGTTGTTTACGTCATGTTTCCGGTGAAAATGACACAATGTTTGATGTAGCAATCAAATTTTTTGAGAGCAAGGAAGTACTTATGAGAGTTAATTTAGTTAATTCGACGAGGAGGAAGGCCGTATTTCAGGCATTCAGAAAGAATTTACTTCTCCGACTTGGATTACATTCTACATAGAGGAGAAGTATAAGAAGATAGCTTCTGGCGTTTTCATTTCAGTGAACTTCAAACCGAGTCTCTGCAATTAATTTGAATGCGTTTCTTTGGAAGTCTTAAAGTTCCTTACTGGTTAATTTAGAAAAAAAAATAAAATTAGACAAATAATAAAATCATCCTAGGTGATGAGAGAGTAAAAACTATGACAAGATCTTTTATTGACTCATTTTTTAGGAGGGTCGTTCTAACGCTTGCTTACTTTTTCATTCATTGCTATGAGAAGTTTCCGTTAAAAATCTAAATACAGGTGCGGAGCCGCTGCTCATAACAATTGTACAGTCTGAATTAGCCATAGCTTCAATGCAATATTATTGTGAGAAAGTGCTAGCTTTAACATTTAAGTGGGGAAAGATATAGAAAACCTGACCCCATTCATAGGTACTATGTTGAAATAGGTTGGATATATGCGAATGAACCTACTCTGAGATTTTTAGCCAACGCAACTCTCGCATATAACGAGAATCTAGAGTATACAACATATTGATATAGCAATATATTATCAATAGTAAAACTGAAATATATTTCATTAAAGTGAACTGCTCAGGTGAAAGCGAGTCATGCATGGTCTAATAAGTAAGTTTTACACTGTAGGTTGAAATAATTACAGGCACTAAGCGCATCGAGTAACTTATTGCCCTGCGCACTTAAGCTCTAAAGTGCTATGAGTCATTAAATATACAATAGTTAATCACAATAAAAACATGCTCACGAAAATCCCCAGTCCGAAGCTTAGCTTAATGCTGCTCAGCAACACGGTTATGTATTGAGCGCTCTGCTTCGAATAGTTGTGAAATGAGGAAACACATCCTACTGCTTACTGTCGCCTAGCCACCACCGCTTTTGCTTCTCTAGAGCTGGCTCTCAACCAAAAATTCATAGGCATTTATCCGATATTGTTGGCGCACCTACATTGCATTTAAGGTCATTGGAGGGGTATTGCTCATATGCAGGCCGATAAAGGCCTTTGAATATCCGAATGGGCTAACGCTGTATTGCGTTAAGTTATTAAAAGGTAATCCTCCCTAAATGCTACTACAACTACAATACTGCAACTATAACTACCTTGTTGCCTTCAGGTACTCTACCACTATTTGCCATGCACAGCTATTGCATACATCATTACCTGTTGCTCCTCTGCCAACAACTGTCCATCTCTATCGCATACGCACTAGGTGACACCTACTACCTTTCTATTCATTTTACCCTAAGTAGACACTATCCTTTACTTTCGCCGCTAATTTTCATCTACCGTTAGCCTAAACTCATTAGATAATATCAATGCCACTTTCTACAGTTCTCTCCATCCACTAGCCACGATCTTCGAGCTTGCGTGCATTCATGATCGTCTCTTTGGCAGGGATTCTTTCCCCATTTTACTTTTCTCTTTTCTCCAGTCCTCTATATCCTGCTAACAAAATGGCAATAGCTCAAAGAGGACTGGGGCTTCAGTTCCGATGTCTTTTTGGAATGGGCCTATTGGTTCGTCTACTGCTGCCTATCTAATCTAATCTACTTTTGGCGTCCTTGACGTTCCTAGTTACTGTCGTTTATCGCCAACCCCACGATCCTACATTGGCCGACATGAACATAGCTTTCTAACAGTTCTCTAAGTTCGGTAATCACTCATCTACTGCTATGACCCATGTACTAGCCGCTAGTTGTCGTGCTACTATTTGCTCCCGCCCGAGATTGTTGCATTTGTTCTCTTTTGCCAGCCCAGAAGAGGGAGGACCCGCCTACTATCCACCATCACTCACCACGCCACAACCACGATCGAGATCCCATGGTATTCCAGAACTGACGGAGATAGTTAAGGAAATAGTCCTAGCTAGACGCCGACTAGGTGTTTAGTCTGTTCGAGGTTTACTACCTGTCAGAAAACAGACGTACCGCCAGTGCAGGTCCATCCGCTCCCACGCCAGTCTTGGAGATTCGTGCTCCCGTACAGTGCTTGTGAACATTATACCACACCATTGTAGCGGAGCGAGAGCGCGTATCTGTTGCTAAATTATGAAAAGTTCTTGTTACATGGGAAATTCGCTTGGCGTGGATGGACCATAACACCATATTTATTTTCTTATTTGTTTTTATTTCTTCATTTAGCTTCTCGTAATATACCATTGCTGTCCGCTTTAAGAAATGTAGATAATACGAATGCAATGCAATGTAGATACATACAAATTCACTTTATGCGTGCCTATTTTGGACAGTTACTTTCGCATATTACGAGGATTAGGCGAATTACTTTGCATCTGTCGAACTCAAACTGTTAGCCATGACTGTAGCACCAACTCTTAAGCTTATTATTTCTCGCCCCCTATTGACTTGTTCTAACTCCCTTAAAATTTGACCACATTTTTTAAAGCTTCACGGTTATATCCAGTCAGTCATTATCTCTGACTCGTCCAGAATATCCAGCAGGTGCATGGGTTTTACCCAGTTGGATTAAGATTCAAGCGTTAATGCTAAATCAAATACCTTCGAGATTTAAGAAAACTCAATTGTACTCTGTAACGTGGAGTTTTCAGATTTCACAACTTAACGGCTTTGCTTAAGAAGGTTTGCGATGTTTGGTTACCTCCTCCAACCCACTCAGCAAAAAAAATAGAAAGAGGTCGGTACAATGTTAGCAGATTGTTTGTAATGTTGGAGCTTGGCCGGCCTATACTGGATCAATGATTTACCAATTTGCGCCAGGGTATATAGGTACTTAACATGGCACAGCAATTTTCGGACAATGATGGGTTACCCTTGGCGAACGTTTTACGAAAGCGCAACAAATCATGCTATCAGTTTAATTAACTCATTATTTACAACAATCATCAGGAAATTAGTCCTATTTCTCTGGGAGGAAAATATACCGAAGTTATTAATAATGACGGGCAATACTTGGCCTATAATAATTTCTGCATGAACCCAACAGTTAGTGATTTCCTATTTAACAGCAATGATACCTTTACATACAGTCATAATGAATAAATACTCATATATCGCTCTATATGTAATATGATAAGTACTGTATATGTATGATTGACGTATTTAGATTACCCTTGAACAGAGCCCCAGAAATTTTACAGGGAAGCATATCCTGTTCTCTATCATTAACTTAGTATATTTATGTTTAAGTCAAAGTTGTTTGTCTCATAGTTGTAAAAAGTAATATGCGAAGCTGGCTCAGTATATTAGCACTAGAACACGAAGGTTACAGTGTCATGTTGGCAGGATACCCAGCTCGCTAGTTGAACGTTCATCGAACAATGTTGGTCTAAGATTAAGAAAGTATATTGGAGCGACTTTCCAAAAAATGAACCGTGAGCGAATACAACGCCCGACCGACCTAGAGACAAGGTTTGATGCTACGTGGGAAGGAGGTCATATAATTATCGGACTTTGTCTGTCTGTCTCTCTCTCTCTGTCCGTCACCGAGAAATCTCAAAAACTTGTAGACGGGTCCTCATGAAATTGTCTGGGATCGCTAGGTATGTTAGGAGAAACACATAATTAATATTTACTGAATATCTGTTAAACTGTATGATTAACTGTCTCTATGTCTCCCCGTTTTTTTTTTTCTCTTGACAGCATAACTCAAATAGTTGTGAACCGATCGTCTTAAAATGTAGAGCATATGATTGGAATGATACGAGGAGAAAATGACGAGTTTTTTTTATGATTTGTTCCTCTGTCACTACGGTTGTCTTTCATTTTGTCATTAACCTAACCCAGAGAATAGGGAACAAATCTTCATGAAATTTTCAGCAGTCCAGTCGGTTTTCAGCAGCGAAAGTATCAGTTGACTTAATGTATGTAGGGCCGAGGGCGCTCTACTATGAATGAGAGTTCGGTTCCTATCTCGTTATTTAAAGAATATTTTTATTTTCTTGCTAAAGATCGGATACTGG
>LQNS02278159.1:9141109-9152104 GCA_001587735.2 Parhyale hawaiensis | reverse complement strand
AAGTCATGATCCCATCTCCCTAAGAACTACTGTATGCATGGGTGTGGAACAGTGCAATAGTGTGAGGTGTTTCAAAAAAAAAAAAAAAAAAAAAAAAAAAAACAGGAAGAAATGCCTTAGAATTTCTAGGAAACGGATTACTCACGAGTGAGAACGCAATATTCTTGTGAATTTCCAAACAACTGGGCAATACTCAGGTGGGGACTGACAAAAAATGTTATAAAACTGTCAGTAAAAATAAGAGGGATAATACAGGCAGTACATTAGGGCTTTAATTATGCCTGCAGGCGTTGCTGCATTAGTCATATTAATCCTCCAATTATACCTGAGTAGTATACATTAACGCATCACACAAATTACTCGCTGGAGAGCTTAGTCCCCAGTAACTAACCACAGTAATTCACATATTAATGCCCTAATACCTACCTAGTTTTCCATCTGCACAACGCGTCACGCTCTCCATTTTCGGTAAAGAGCATGTCAATGATACGTGTCGACAGTCGAGTACCGCAAGTGGTGGGCTATGAACCTGTGCTCGCTCCCCTGCGTGAACCGGTTGGACCCAATACCGTTCGCTGATGCTCAGAAGTGGGTCTATCCTCTTGAAATTTTCGCTGGAAATGCCAGCCATCGAGAAACTAGAAACAAATAGCGAATATTTTTACTTATGATTCTCAATGCACTTCTGCAAAATCGGAAATTGAGCCGATTATGAGCGATTGCGACTCAATTGTTGATGATGACCGAGAAATGAGGGAAATGCCAAATCATCAATATGAAAAAGTCTTTAGTGGCAAAGTCCAAAATCCTTTAATTCCACCAACCGATTCAACTAGAAACTATAGTTGGCAAAGTTTGATTCACAAAACTCAGTATCGAAGTAGCCATCGACGAACACAGCGGCAACAGGTCAGCGGGACCAGATGATGTACTTGCAACAATCTCTAAGATGTGTATGATAAGCATTTATCTTCTGTATCTTATGAGGCGGAAATCAGCATCTCTTTATCTACGAACATGAAACTGTTACACCTATTCCCACAGCAAGAACTAGTATGGGTCCAACTAACTATAAACCTGTCAGGCCAACTAGCCACGCAGAGAAGACGTTTTTAGAGAGCAGTACATCAGCTAGAGAGCAATAACCTACTTATCATCAAACAGACATGGCTTCCGCCATAAATGATCTATAATATCTCAGCATCTAGGGCAAAATGATCTATAATATCTCAGCATATTCTAGACTCACTCACTGTGCCAAGATGAAGATGTGGTCCTAATCTGTTTTGATGTTGTAGAGGCATTTGATGTTATAATTTGATGTTGCAAGGAGATACCGCTCTACAGATATGTATTGAAATCCTTTGTTTTTACACTATGCGGTCTATACAGACACCCTAAAAATATTTTATTATTGTTAATTTTCAATACCACACTCAAAATCATCTGTTTCTCTTAACATACCTAACAATCCCTGTAAATTTCGTCAAAATTGGTCCTCAACTTTTGAGTTATCTTGGTGACAGACATACGGAAAGACAGACAAACAAATAGACGGACAGGCAGACAAACCCGGCGAAAACATAACCTCCTTGGCGGAGGTAAAAATAGTATAGACGCAGCACCCTGAGGTAATCATTCTTAAAGATAACATTCTTGAAGCTAACACATGGGAGAATATTTACAGTTGGTCTGTATATTCACAGCACTGTGTAGCTAGTGTTCATCCGTCAGGTATGATACTAGTAGCACAATTTTGGACGGACATGCCGGCATATAATATTTTATTCCAAAAAATATAAAGAAACTTAGAGTTAAAAAAGACGTATTACAGTTAGAGATGCTGGGCGCATTACTAATTTAACTCAACTTTTTAATTACGACTGCACTCCAAGTGATGAACAAGAATTTATCTGTGTATCGTGATCCTTTGGGACCATAAAAGTGATACTCGACTTTTGTTAGTTGAATATTGAAAACATATACGAAGCAAAATACATTCTCTCATGGCACTGCGCGCAACATATATTAAGGGCTCAGTACCCTGAGGTATTCTGTCTTAAAGATGACGTGGGGAAAATCTGACAGTTGCCCTGGAGATTTAGTCCAATGGATTGTCATCATCTGACCATTATACAGGTAGCGTAATATGATTTTGGAGAGAAAGATGCTGGTTTCACATTAGTTTGAATTAAATTGCTAGTATTAACCCTATCCGTTACCAATTTTTTTCAGCCGCTTGAGCGTCAATGCGGTACAAATTTGTACCGTCCACTAAAAATGCTGATAACTTTATAAATATCAGAGTTTTTTCTTGATAATCTCAAAAGTAATTTATTCAACTATTCTTTCGCCTATTTAATTAAAAAAAATAATGCTTCAGAGTAGTTTTATTGTCAATTAAATTCGAATATAAGAAAATATCTCCGGACAGTACAGGGTGAATAGTCCGGCAGCACATCTGCCGCAATTTTCATACTTTCACAAGCTGAACGTATAATCGCTTCTATTTTTCATTTCTAGTCTTGTTGCTGTTCTTATTGATAATTTTGAAAGCTCCTTTTGTATAAAAAGAAAATCTACACGGAAATGTTATCATCTAATTTTCTGAAATATTGATATTTATCTATATTTTTGGCTACAATATGCGGGTATATTAGATTTTCATTGATAGTCATGTTCAATTGAGAAAAGTCGCTGAATTTTCGGCGTTGAATATCACTGGAGCAGAACTGTGAATGATAAACAGTAGGGCGGTACAATTTTGTACCGCCTTCGAGCAGATAGGGTTAAGAAATACGGTGAGTAGTGCTAATATAACTTAATGTTAGTACTAGTGATACATGAGAAACATCAGTGCGAATATTTATTGCTTAAGTGAGAAAAGATACAAACCAGCTGCAATTTTCGCCCAGAGCGAGCGATTGTGACGTTCGTTGAGCAAATGTGTGGCACAGCTTTTTGAAGCGCGGGGATTTGAAGTCACGCCTGGAAATTTGTTTTGAAGGCCGGTGTGGTCTCCTGTCTACAAACTTGAACATGCATACCAAATAGTTTTGACATTGTCGTAAAATTGGCTGTGCTGCACAGAAATTTCCGCTTGCTCTCAAAATACTCGACAGCTGCCATCGACACATTGCTGGTTAGGTCAGTGCCCTCGATGTAAAGTAAAACCTGTCAGAACTCAGAAAAACACAGAAGTGGCCATCTTTATAGCATCACAATGCACCTTTCTTTAGGTAGTGAAGTCAATATCAAATTGTATACACGTTCTCATTTCTTGAAGTTATCTGTGAATGATCTAAATGAAGAGCCTAGCTGAATGAAGAAGTGATCTTTTACCATTTTCATGGCAGCAACCATAGTCACTACGCATTATTTTCAAGCTTTCAGCACCTGCACTTGTGCCGTGACAGAAGTGGACTTTGCAACGGATTGTTACTGCTGGTGGTGACAACTGCTGGCTTGCTCCTGTTGGATTTCATTATTAGAAGTTCATAATTCTTTTTTATTAATTAAAAAGTTCATACATTTGAAAATACAAGCTCAAAATCCAGTGACATCATACGCATAACTTTTCTCTTGTATTTATCACTGAAGTTCCCATCAGTGGGCATAAGATTGGCCACAGAGTTAGGTCGCCAGTATTTTATAAAGAGAAGCGTCCCCTGGGAAACCCATAGGATGTTGTTGCCTTAGTTCTTCTCGGCGTCTGTCTTTCGTGCCTACTCTGCTTTCCTGTATTTTCGCAATGTTATAATGTTACCGATAATATCACCCTGCTTTAATCTATTTTCATAGTGTTACCGATAATGTCACCCTGCTTTCCTCTATTTTCATAATATTACTGATAATGACTTGTTCTGTTTTCTCTTAAATTGCTGCACCTATGCTAGTTGATCCTCTAGAAATGCCCTAGGCCTAGAGCATGAGTTCCAAGTTCTCTCGATACACTACTCTGTGTCCCTTCCATTCCTCAATAAGGTGTTCTCTGAGTTGACATAGGGTTGAAGTAATCCTTATAGACAGTCAATCATCACTGTATTCTCTAAATACTTATTTAATTTATTCAATCTCCCCCGTGATTTTTTGCGTCCGATTAGACTGTTATCCAGTAGCTCTTGCAGCTTGATAAAGAAACCCTTTTCAATTTGAGAACAGATGTTTTGCCCAGGATCATGAAATTCATCAATCTCAAGAGTAAAACTGCAAAGTGTAAATGAAACCTGTGTTTTACTGCCATTCCATGTCAAGCATACATGAAGTGTTTTGGTGTCAACTGTTGGGCATGCAGCTGCTAATTATGTTAAAGATATTTTAAACATGCGGTAGAAGGTTTTGAAATAATTAGCTCCTTGATTAAGACTCTGATTCACAGCAGAGGGAGAGAGATAACAGAAGCCGTGCATGGAGAGCAGAGCGCAATGCAGACTTCTGTTGCGGTACTAGAGCTTGAGTTATATTAGCTCCACCATCAATTTGTGAAGCAAAAGAGTACACGAGCAGTTTGTCAGAGAATTATACGGCTGATGCATCCACTACTTGATTCAAAATTTCATGCGTTCATTCGTTACATCATGCATTACTTCCTTCGTTATATCACTCTCTCACAGCTTCAGGCATTTGTTACATCTATATTCCTTCCATTCGCTCACAACGGTCAAAAACTCAAGCATAAAGCTCGAAGAACAATATAAATTCAGCAGTTATTTCTGTATTTCATAGTGAATATTTGGAAAAGGCTCTATCCGACGTTGTCGGTGAGGAGACAGTCAACGCGGTTAAAAATCGTCTTGACAGACATTGGGAGAGACATGCTCCACAGCTAGGAATTGCTTCTCGAGGAGTCGAAAACTCTTAACGACCAAAGCTTCCGAGGCCACCTTCGTCCATCTTCTTCTCTCTTCCGCTCAGATTACACAGATAGACGGCTATGGATCGTGCTTGCTGGCGTGCATGCATGATCGTCTCTTTGACTGAAATTCTCCCCCTTTTTTCTTTTTTTCTCAGTCACTTGTATACTAGTGAGACATTGGCAATAGCTCATAGAGGGGGTGGGGCCTATGTTCCGGTGTCTGTTTGGGAATGGACCTGTTATTTGGTCTACTGCCGCCTATCTCATTTTATCATTTGATCAGGTTGGCAAAGAGTACTAGTACTCAAGCTTTCCGTGGGAAATGCCTACGTTGGGTCGAAGTATTCCTGATACAGAACCCAAAGTGTTATTATAAGTAATCAATTTTCTTGTGAATTCGTGGATATTTTCAAGTTATTTGCCCAAGCGATGAGCAAAACGAAAGCTTAGGTGAATAAAATCCACCTCTGAAAATGGCCGCTAAAGCCTTCAAAGCTTAAACTTAGTGGAGTCCCACAAGCTACTGTGTTTAATTCAGTACTCTTTACTATCATGATCAATGACATGGGGCACCAATGCAAGATTGCCTTTCCCTCCTCGTTTGCGGATGACACTCGAATATTAGCAGCGGTACAGTCAGTGGCAGAAGTGCCGAGTGTGCAATGGAATTTAGGCAGCACCTTTTACTGGTCATTGGATAGCAACATGACCTTCAACGAAATAGAATTCGAACTGTAACGATACGGGAAAACGCTTCTCTCATTAAATTTACACATTACGAGTGATACGAGCGATATCAAAAGAAGAAACTATGAAGAGGCTTAGATGAGAATGCAGGACAACGCCAGTTTTCAGGATAACGTGACTAAAGCTGGAGCGGATGGGTGCTTCGAACATTCTCTTAACGAGAGGCTGACATAATGCTCACCATATGGTACAACTGGTACTGCTGAGGATAGAATATTGTTCACCTCTTTGGATACCGAACAAACTGAATAACCTAGAGTGCCTTGAGGCTATCCAGAGATCGTTCACTGCTACCATTCGCGGAATGTAAGCGTTAAACTATCGCGAAAGACTTGTCCACATTTAAATGTACTCAGATTCGGGCGCTTCATTATCATAGCTATATGTTTAGAAAATATTAGCAGCAATTACGGTATATGTCAATGGGCAGATTCATGCCAGATGCTTAGACTGTATTGGTCGCACTTGTGAAGTGCGAATACTGATCAGAAATGGTGGGGATGCGATAGCAACGAAATATTCTATTAGCTTCACTGACCAAGGTTCTTTAACAAAACGCCACCGCTTCTGAAATTGTGAAATTTAAAGACTTAGAGTGAATATAAGTATCGACAGAATCGTAAATGTTACTTTTTCGGTATGTATCTCCTATCTTCAGAAAATATACATCCGGTAACGTTAACATTTTGTGATTCTGTCGATAATTGTATTCATTTTAATGCCTCTACACAAGATGAGCGGTGTGAATAACCCCAAATGCACCTTGTCCGAAACATTTAAAAGTATTCAAGGTAACGTAGGTCCAGCAAGTGGAAAATAAATATTATCCGGCATACCTTAATTACAACATGAATGTATATTGGGCTTCCTGTTGTTATTAGTATCCTTCAACTAGCATATAGGTATTTATTTCTCTGACCGTTTTGATCTCATCTTGAACTTTGGTAAAAGTTTTGCAATGACATTTTTTCGTGATTCAGTATCAATTTTAAATTCTTCTTTCCTTGGTACAAAGCAGTAGTGCACCTGCATACGGAATTCGCTCGTCAGTTCTGGTCACCATACAGACAAACTGGAAAGAACCCAACTCAGAAAAACAAAATTTATACCTTGGCTGTGAAACTTACCATATGAGCGTCGACTAGTCTCTCTGAACAAAGCCTCATGGGAAAACTAAGAGAAACACTCAAGTACTTGAGTGGCTCAACGACGTGCCTACAATGGGACTTTTTGACAGAGACGTTGCCGATTGCCTCCAAAAGAACTGACAGAAACTCAAATATCATATATCAAAGTTTATACTCTAAGCCAGCAGTTTTACCCGTGCTTCACTGTGGACGTTTGGAATAGACTCCCCTCCGAATATGTCGGTGCAGAGACAGTCAACGTGTTTAAAAATTACCTTGATAAACATTAGAGGCAACACCCTCCAGAGCTACGAACTCCATCTTCAGGAGTTACTGGTCAAAGCTTCATAGGCCACCTTAATCCATTATCTTCAATGTCTCAACTAACCTATCGTCTGTGCATCATGAGCCCCCGATAGACTGCATGCTGCAACTAACAGTGCTTGCACGATCACCTCCAAGGCTTAGCTTTTTTTTCATCGTCAGATACATAAATGATTCGACATAACGAAAAGAGCTCATAGTGAGTCGGAGCGTTAGTCCGCAGTCGCTCTCTGGGGGACGAGCCTTTTCGCCTGTCCTCTGCCAATTATATGATCCATTCTAATTTTGCTAGCCACCGTTGTTCCCCTAGCGCAAACTATTTGAAACTTCACCGTAGTTTTGTTATACAATAAACTCAGGGGCTAAGACAACCCTTCAACTTTTTCTAAAGACGGGTATTATAGTGCACGTATATGTATATAGTCAGTACACCTCACGTTGGACAAATAAATCGGTTTCGTGGTGGCTGCTTAGAAACCCGTTTACACGGTAGAACTTTTATTGGGCGACACTTTCTTTCTCTCTTTCTCCCAGGTCTGGGGGTGGGAAATTGCCAGGTTGTGTATTCTCTTATTTCTATGGTAAAGAATGGCAGACTGTACGCAAGTTAAACAATTTAAAAATATTATAACTCTGAATATTTAAATAAAAAAAGGGGGGTTCAATTTCTCAGTAGCGAATGCTCAGCCCAAACGTGAATTTAAAAAGAAAATTAAGAAATTCCGCAGATAAGAGAGGAATCCTACGAATCTGGGAAAAATCTCAAGAAGTGCAATCGGGTTCCACTAAAAAGTTGCACCGTGGAGACGGCACTTGAGCAGTATAATTATTCGTGCAGGTCTGGTGGAGCTCAGGAAATGCCTCGAGGATGGCGGACTACTTTGTGGCCACATGGTACCTCGGATGATGGACGCTTCCTTCCATATCATTAATGACGTGACCTCCTCACTGCATGACATGACGCTGATGCCTGGGCTCGGGCAGGGGATATTATGCATAATTAGATGCTGTCCCGGTGACCGGTATGGCGAGGTGCACTATTTCTTGTCTGGTCCAAGATCAGGGATATTTTTGTAGAGCTGCGTTGGGGATTACGGGTGGCGGTTAGATTTTCCTATTTTGTCGTAGCATCGTCGGAATGAATCGCTACGAAATTTTGCAATACGGTAGGAAGGTTAAAACTGATGTTTAGGCTTTTTTGAGCGGCGGGCAAGAATTGTAAAAGTTTTTCAGTGAAAATAATATTTATTGAGCTAGGCGCAGTAAGAAAAAAAGTTGATCAAGCACTATGTAATATTTTATGTTTGGTACTAATCAACTTACGAAGTGGGAGATAGTCAACTCACGTGTACTCCTTTGAATTTTATACGATTATAAAAACCAATCTGAAGAGTAATTTAGTGACATCAGCAGGTTGTTCAAATACACAATGGTAATGTCACGATCCAGTCTACTTAGTCATACGTCTCATGGCCGTTGTGAAGCAGAATTGAAATACTAACTAGTTAATGACTCAAAGACATCCAACATAAAATGCAGTTCACTTCTGGCACCTACAAGCACGCCGTTATGACAAGTATAGCCAAAACTAGAAATCGTTTGGATCATCCAAGAAAACTGTAAAACCAGTCTCCCTAGCCAATAACTCAGTGAACACGTTTGCAAATGTTGAGAAAATACAACTTACCTAACTACTCCTCTGGATTCACCATACCAAGGCAAAAATGTGGACGCAATCTTGTAGATATTTCCAAAACACTTGACAAGCTTGACTAGGGAATATTATACTTAAGCTCTCCAATACAGGCGTCTGCTGGAGGTGTGTTTTATTAGTTAATGCATTTTTAACAACTAGAACAAAAAAAAAAGTGAAATTACCAACAAAATGTATCGAAGCGTCAGGCAATACTCAAAGGAGTTCTACAAGGCACGGTACTTGGTACAATGATCAGCGATTTGGAGCATCACTGGAAAGTTTAGGTTCCGACTTCGTTTGTGGACGACACACGAATATTAGCCGCATCACAGTCAGTGCCAGGCGTGCGCAGTGTTAAAATATATCTTTCGATGGTCATCGAATTACAAAATTGCTTTCAATTAAACAAACTTCGAACTCTTACGGTATGAGAAAAACAATTCTCTTATGGCATCAGTATTTTACACGACTACATTTAGTGGAAAATTAATGTGTATATATATTTTAGGGAACCTTAGGGCAGAATTACAAGACAATGCTACTTATGAGGACCGTGTACCTAGAGCTGTAACGGTTAAAGTCATGTTTGCTTCGTCCTTTTTCAGCAAGAGGTACAGACATAATGCTTTCCTTATGAATAAAACTGGTCACGCATAATTCCCTCGTAGAATACTACTCACTATGTGTATACCAAGAAAACACCTAGTACGCCTCGACACTATCCAGAGATTTTTTGCTGCTAAAATTCTGTACACGCAAGAACTAAACTATGTATTACAGGCCCCGCCAACCTTCAAATGTGCTCAATTCAATGGAGATTCGAACTCTCCACACTCATATATATATATTTAAAAAATTCCAGCATAAATCACCGTGAATATAAATGAGCGAACTATACCCAAACACTCTGAAGTGCCACAGAAAAAGCTGTAAGCGATTGCGGACAATCAGCAAAAAACTCGTTGTTATTTCTTAGGGCTCTAGGATAATTTTTTCATCGAACTCAATTCGTCTAAATCAAGTTTGTCTAATGGAAAATTCTTATAGGGAACAATTCATCTAATCACAATCCCTATAAAATTACTTTATCTAAAGCAAATAGGTTACCCTAACTTATCCTAACCTAAACTAACCTAACCTAAGCTTACCTAACCTAGACTAACCTAACCTACGCTAACCTAAGCAAACCTAATATAACCTAAACTAACCCAACCTAAACTAAACTAATTAGTCTAACCTAAACTAACCTATCCCAAACTAAGCTAAACTCACCTAGATATGTTACATTGTGTTTCAAGCTTAAATTTATTTATAATCTTTTAGTCAACTCCATGTTCACCCGGGTGTATTAGCCTTGTATTATTGAAAACTTGCAAACGGAATGTAGTTATTTTGGTTAATACGTAGTAGTAGGTATAAGAAGGAAATGATTTCTTTTATTCATCCTCTAATACAAATTAGATGACTTTTTCCCAAGGCGAACCTGACATTAGACGAATTGCGATTAGATGAATGCGTTTAGACGAATGGAGTTTGACGAATTTACGGGCACCCAGTTCTTAGTTCTCCCGCTGGTCAAGGAATGCGGGATTTCTCTGTGCGCCGACACAACGTTTGCGCTGTATTACGCGTAGGCTGCATTCGAATGCGTACATTCATGAGCATAAAAGTCAGTAGTGTATTTTATTGTAGTCGACGCTTTTCATTTGAAAAATATACTTATGTCATCACCATTCATCGGGGTGCTTATTCGTTTACCTTTACGACTTTTGGTTTTCCAAAGCCCGTGATACAGTCATTTTAAAAAAAATCATGGTTCAAAATAACAATAAACAGGCTTATGCGGATAATGGTAAGAAAAATAACAATAATAATGCTGTTATTGTCATAAGTATTATTATTCTGTTATTATTAATACCAGACAGTCCGGCGTCAAGCTATGAATGGAACTCAACTGAAGCTCTGAGCAACTCCAGATCAGCTAAAAACGTTGCTACGATGAACCACTAACAAAATGACGGCCCACTTGAATACCTGCAGATGAACGGGCAGAACACGAATCCCGCGAATGAATAATTTGAAAGAAAAACAACTACCCTGAGATACTCTTGATATAGAGCTGTTACTATTAAACAAATTAGTCCACACAACAGAATAGCAAGAAATGCTACAGTATTTCGTCAAATGCACCAGATATTCGCTGTACTAATGACGACCTCACTGGACATGGAAGTCCATTGCACAAT
>LQNS02278159.1:9103025-9132193 GCA_001587735.2 Parhyale hawaiensis | reverse complement strand
ACTTCGTGGGCTTGGTGAATGTAGAAGCATTGTATAATTTTTCGATGGGATGGTAAGATGTTTTCAAATACATATTCTTATGACTTATTCAACAAAAGGGTTGCGTTTGGTGCACTAGTAATAATAATAATACAAACAGGAGAAGTCGGCTAAACTGATCGACATTTCAATCCCCTTCGACTCCAGAATCGTGGACAAGGAAGCGGAGAAGAAGGAAAAGTACCGTGACCTTGCCATCGAACTCCAGAGACTGTGGCAGGTGAAGGTGGACGTCGTTCCAGTGGTCATCGGAGCTCTGGGGGCAATGACCAGGAATCTAAAGACTGCCCTGCGAGAGCTGAAGTGCGGCCATCTCCACCCACCAACCTTCCAGAAAAGCACTCTGCTTGGAAAAGCGCACATCATTCGCAAAGTGCTCTGAGCCTTAGGTTGCGGGATGCGACCCGGCACTAGAGCGTAGTGCTGAACATCGCTCAACCAATCCATTTTTTGAGTTGTGAGATCCCCTCGATGATAATAATAATAATAATGAAGACTTCTGATGGAGAAAACAAGAAGATGAAGAAGAAGAAGAAAAATGATAAAGTTAGGCAAGGAGGTGATCGCGCAAGCATAATTGGATGTTGCAGATCATGGAAGCTTGGAAACTTTAAGTTAGTCATGGCATGAAATATGGATTACGGTGGCTTAGAAGCGTTAGCCATTAGGAATATGGCACTCCTAAAGGAGGAATTCGTAGCTGTGGAGGATGTTGCTCCCAATATTGCTCGAAACGATTTTTCAATGCATTGTTCGACTTGCACCAACAACTTCGGAAGATAATCTTTTCTAAATGTTCACAATGAAGTACGGGAAAAACTGCTCCCTGAGAGTAGTTCTTCGATTTTTATGCTTGAGTTTTTGGCCGTTGTTTCGTAAGTGATTATATTTACGTCTCTCTCAAAGAGTTCCGCTGTAGGCTCAGCAGCCTTCTTTGACTTCCACTTTATGCTAAGAAAAATTCATCGAAAAACTTATAATAGCTAATTTAAACATCTGTAGATCCATACGGCAGACCACAAATCCCGGCAACGAATTTCAGGTCGAAACAGACCAAAGTAGAAAACAACGAATGAACTAGTAAGTTCGCCACCCAACAGTCTCCCTGTAAAGGCATCAGTCGCAGCTCGTGTGTTTCTCCCAAGGACTCCGAGAACAGGGATAGAACAATACAACCGTTGTATCTAATTGTTGTACAACTTATAAATCATAGACAGGAAAGCCACCCTCCACGTAATAAGGGACAGATTCACCAGATCGCTCTCGGCACACAACCTACTTTGAGCTAACAAATCGGTCCAGCAGACGCAAGTGACAGGCTGCAGCTGTATAAAAATGTCATTTTATGAACTTTGGAAAAAGTTTTCTATGCATTGAACGCCTTGTACGCCATTGAGCGGAACTACGTATAGGGGGAAAACACGTATTTCTCGTGGAAAAACTTAAGTTGATTTGTCCTGGTGGTGTTCACCGCTTTTTCATACCCTGGTCGCTGAACTGCTTCCATGTACTAGATTACTACGCGTAGCTTATTCCGGCTGAGACTTCGGAAGCACCAGAAGTATGCACAGCAGTTGGAAGAGGAAACTCGGACCGGACGGTGAGACTCTCTCACCTGTGTGGCTCTACTTGCAGCCTTGGAGGTCGCTTCTTCATCTACCTCTTCCGGTCCGGTGGGATTACGTATTACAGGCCCATCTCTGTACGCCTGTATGGTTCAGTTCTTCCGCTCCCTCCATTTATTATGGATCTCCAGCTTGATTACATCAACATGAGCCAGTAAACTTTAAGGCCCGGCTAGCTTGGGACGTTCACGGGACGGCATGGAGACTTCGCGGCACCAGCTCAGCAAGTGAACTTCGGAGGATGACTCTCGGTGGAGGGGGGTTGAAAGGGTAGTGGGCGCTGCTTTTTTCGACTTTTCACTGGGTTTTCTTACGAGTAATCGTAATTTTTCTCCTCTATCGTAAGTCCCGCTCAAATAACAGACAGCTCCTGCACAGCCATATAAATTCTAAACTCTTGAACCATTGTAAAGTATTACTATTTTTGCGATTGATGTTTCAAATTTTCTCTATGCTTATTGTCTGCGTCTGATCAGATTATAAGATTAGAGACTGTAGACATATCGCTCTCCCTACTATGTTGCTAGATATTTAGCTCAGGCATTAGAGCAGTTAATTACTAAGTTAGGTTCGCTTCTCTTCTGAGCGAGCAAGACATATCTTACATGTGAATTTAAACAAAGCTGCGTTATCTAGTCCATTGGCTATAGGATTATCCATCTACTCCTGTACTTGATTGCTCCTCTAAGTTTTTTGCCTTTCCTCTCAGCCTGTTGTGCCCTTGCTTATTTAATAGACGTTAAAAGCCTCCGAGCATGGGTTTCAAGTTTTCGTAAACTATTGGTAGGTCCGTTTAGAGGCGGAAAGGTAGTGATATCTATACATTAGAGGAAATTGCAGTGAAGAAGTATTTACGTGCATGTAGTGATTTTTGGGTGTGAAATTTAAAAATTATAGTGCACAAGCTTACTACATACAGGTTGCCCAATCTTTCTTGACTGCGCAATGGCTTAACTTTAATAGGGATTGCCAATTTTTTTCTTAAATGCGTAGTTCCTATTTGGTTGCACAATTTACTCCACTCTTGAATGCGTGGTTCCTAACTTTAGGTCTCGCAATTTCTCAAATGTATGGTTCCTATTTTTGAGTTGCACAATTTCTCCAGTATGTGGTTCGTATTTGTTGCACAATTTATTCTCGAGTTTGGTTGATAACCGTAGGGGACCAATTAATTTCACTGCCAAGGTGCAACCAGTAGTATTCCAATTCATTATTGCTAGCGTGCAACCAACAGAATACCAATTTATTTTCGCTAATGTGCAACATGTAGGTCAACAATCTATTCCTTTTGCTTACGAGCAACCTGTAGGTTAACAATTTACTCTCTTCGATTACGCGAAACCTGTAGGTTAACAATTTATTCTCCTTGCTTACGCGCAACCTGTAGGTTAGCAATTTATTCTCTTTGCTTACGCGCAACCTGTAGGTTAACAGTCTATTCCTTTTGCTTACGAGCAACCTGTAGGTTAATAATTTATTCTCTTTGCTTACGAGCAGCCTGTAGGTTAGCAATTTATTCTCTTTGCTTACGCGCAACCTGTAGGTTAGCAATTTATTCTTTGTTTACCCGTAATCTGTAAATTACAAACCATTTTCTACCAGCATAACTTATAGCAGCCTAATGCTGTACTAGTAAGGTTATTATGTTGAATCAAGTTGCAATCTTTCTGCACAAGCATTCTTACCTAAAATCAACGCATAAATATCAATTATTCGAGCTTCAGCGTGTCTTGCTTTGTGCAAATTTCTCCCGTGTAACTGAAATCGTAAAATTTTTACGTTAGAAACTTGAACTTGAATTTCTGGTGTGCAGGTTGCTGTCTTCTTATGGGTATCAGGATGTCTGGAAGGTCGCCCGTTCGTTCTCGGAACTCGCCGAGGGCGGATCTCCCAGTTAAGGACGGCACAGGGTTCCACAAATTAAAATTTTACGCCATTGGTGTAACGGCAACAAATATAATCTTAACTAACCTCTGATGTGTAATTTTCCATCCTGAATATTTTCAAGAGCAGCAGAAGCCCAGACCGGTGAGCAATATTCCAACAAAGACCGCAGGAATGCGTAAAGGCATCGACTGACATGTGCCTGTCACCGAACTCAGCATTCACCTCACGCAGAAGACCAATCTTACTCGAAGCACGACACAAAACGCCGATGCCAAGGATTCCCAGAGAGCTAGACTACTGAAGCACCGAGTCATCTGCTTTCAGAGATGGATACTGGGGTAAAAGTAGTGTCTGAGACCGACTTACAATCATAGACTTAGTCTTGCCTGCTTTCAGCTGTTAAACTAGTAAGAAAAGAATTCAGTGTTCAGTACTGTACACACTGGAGCTGCTGAAGTTGCGAAATCCAAATTGAACAATTTCTTTTCTTTACACATAACAAAGCAGTCTATTGTCTTTCTTGGCACGCCAACTCTGACACTGTGCAGGCTCATCATCTATGCACAGACGTACTCTGGCAGATAGCTATGGTAGATAGCTATATCAGATAGCTGTAGCTACACAAACTGATATATAGCGTACCATCTCTGGTACACTGCAAGCTATACAAACTCTGACATATAGCGTACCATCTCTGGTACACTGCAAGCTATACAAACTCTGACATATAGCGTACCATCTCTGGCACAATGCAGCTGCAAAAACCCTGGCACGTGATGCACCATCTCTGGCACATAGCCCACAGCCAATACTGGCCCATGACACAGAAGGCAAGCCAATATCGAGAGGCGAGCATTCCCTGCGCCTCCTGCCTAATGGCCCAATCAATCATTGCGGCCAAGGAAGAACGGACGATATAAGAAAGCCTTTGTAAATGCTGGCCGATGAGAAAATCGACCGCCAGAGTCGCTGAATTAAGTGCGTTAGCTTAGGACTGGATGCCATGGATTTATCTCGGCAAACGCACCTATCTTTCCACCGATAATCTAAATTCCAATAACATGTCATACGGGAAATTGCAAGGCTTAAGAGAGCGGCACGATAACGAATGATTCAACATAGAAACTCTTTATCAAAATTGTTGTTCACTGCTGATTTTATTCGTTGCCAGTCATGCATGTCAAATGCCAGAGTTAATGATTTCTAAATTCACTAAATCTGATATGTTTACGTTACTTGCTTGATGCATGGCTAAAGGTAAAGTCAGCTTGACCGAACACACCAACTGGGAAACCCACAAGCACTGGTCCCGAGTGGTGCGTGATGCAGACAAATGCTAACTGACCTAAGAGGATTGCACGGCTGCAGTCAACCACAGATCGTCATGAGCTTCTGCGTTAGCCACAGACCTGGGACGATGGTTTGCACAATTTTCGTAAATTTACGTTTAACTGGCGACACCACTGGGGTTTTCATAGCATACCTTACTCCGAATACAGGTTCATCTAGAACGCCTCGTGGCGTAAGACCATCACCCGCGGTGGGGTAAATTCAACGAAGTCATTTTTGATGGCCAGCTAATCCTAGTTTCTCATATGGATGCTGTGTTCCACAAGGTTAGGGCTCAGCACCCCGTTAAGATCTCTTAATAATAACATAAGAAAAATAGAACGCCTCGTGGCATAGGACAATTTACCCCGGTGGAGACAAATTCAATGCCGTCATTTTTGATGGCCAGCTAGGCCTAGTTTTTCTGGCATGGGTCACATCTAGGTCGACCCACCAAACTCCATGCATAAAATTATGAACATTGCTCAAATCCTTCTACGTGTTTTTTGGGTGGACAGACAAATATATATAATATATATATATATATATACGTACAAACATGTAATATACTTATATATCCAACGAAAATATTATCACCTCTCTTACTTCGCTCGCGAGTGATAAAAAATTCGCTACTAAAGAGAAGCATCAGTGGTAGCGAGAGGTTACATGTAGAAAGCTGAACTTACGACCCTGAATGTTACAGGGCGCAATACCAACCCGGGTAAGCGAGCTCTTGCAGTGTTGGACGTGCTTGCTTAACATGGATACCTGGACAGCTGCCGTGGGGGTACTGACCTTTCCCAGAAACAGAGAGGGTCAGAAGTGGGGGTGGGGGTTAGGTCTAGTAGCTGCACAAGAGCCTTCCGTCGATGGCGCCATAGCTCTAGACGATCCGTGGTCGACTCCAGCCGTACACTCTTCTCAGGCCAATTGGCCTATATCTGCAGCACGAACCAGTACGTGTGGGTTTCCCAGCAATGTGTTCGGTCAAGCTCTACCTTTACCTTCAGTACAATTTCATATTTAGAACCTGTTCCATGCTGTTGACCCGTCGTAATACGCGTGGATACGTTATCTTGCATCTGTGAACGGGTGACACTCACCACAGGTAGTTAGCTGTCAGTACAATGCTGTATGGATGCTAGGAGTTAGATGTCAATATACTTCTTCCTATATAAATGAGTACAGTGACGGGCTAAGAGTCGTCATATTACCTGGCACCTACGAAACTAATACGGAGTACACAAGTCATTCATATCAACGCTTTCGCTCATCCGCTTGTCCGAATGTTTACTGTATATATCCTGGAAATAGAAGAAAAAGTGTGCTGTTTTTTTGAGCTTTGCGTCACTCCAAATATGTAGAAATGTCTGTAATTTGCCTAGTGGCACTTGCAAAGGATATTGATTTGACAGTTAATATTTTAATAACTTTTTGTGGCGGACACAAAGTTGTGCTGACGACGACGGCACAAAAAATTCAGAGACGTGGATGAGCGAATGTGTTGCTATAAATGACGGGCCAACTCGGCCCAAGGCAACACAAAGGCGACAACAATTGCGTCAGGAGATGGTAAGAGATTAATAAACTATTTTATAGCTACGCACTTTACTTGGCTTAAAGAGATTGAATGTATTGCGTTCTTCTTTTTCAAAGAAGAACAGATTATTTGCTTCAACATAAATAACAGTTAATTACCCAAATGAACTAATATTTTTGGTAGCTTGCCAATATTTGTTCCACGCGAAAGTAATGATTTAGTAAAAATGCCATTCCACGTAGCAAAATCACCTTGGATAGAGGTCGGAACAACGTTGGAATGTTAGGTGAAAGTTGGAGCCTCGTTAACTACCAGTGCTCTACCGATATCCGCTAAGATATCGGTACTTATCCATTGTCAAGCAATGCTGGTCCAATATTGGTTCACTCTTGGCAAACTCTTTAGTAAACGCAAAAGAAATCATACTGTCAGTTTAATTTATGCATTATTTTATTATAGGTAAGGCCAGTCACGAGCGGAAGGTTGAACAAATTCAATAAAAAATAATGCGGTGATACGTTAAAAAAAATATTTGTGAAGAGCAGTGGGAATTTCATGTGACATGTAAATTAGGCTTCACTTCACTGAAGAAGTTGAATCAGGGTGCCATGCCAGCACAGATTTTGCTTCTGATGCTGTGAAAGCCTGTACCAGTCTCAAGTGTAATTTTCTATTAATAATTACGCTTATTGTTCAGTCTGCACTATTTTTTGTAGTAGTAAAATACACATAGGATATCCAGCTGTACCATGCGCAGACAATGAAGTAATTTATAACTTCACTTTTCGATGCTGGTTTCACGTGAGTCCTCCCGTTACGCTCTTTGCTTCCTGGTAGTTACAATTGAATACATACATTCACCGTTCAAGTGAAACCGCATTCACTCTCTGTATTTTTTTAAGTGAGAAAAACATACTGTGGTAATTTAAAATATACGACCGATAAAACCACTTTAAAAAATCTGTCCAGGAATTTCACATTCATTTTCTTAATACTAGAAGAAAACTTGCAAAGGTACGCAGTGAATGTTATAGAGCGTAAAATTTTTAAGGCGACCGTACCTACCGCGAATGGCCACTAGCCAGAAGCGCCAGAATTTTGAAGTTCTGGTTCTATTAATTCAATAATATCCAACTGAAATTTTCTGATCAAATTGTTTCCCTGGAGACAGCGCTTAGCAGCTCACATGCATAGTCTCTACCTTGTCGCTTTACGCTTTTAATTTCTTAATATACGTTTTTTCAGTCATCACAAAGACGTTTCAGATCATTTGCGAGGTTAATTATGGAATACTATTTTAGGTGTGACGCATATTCCATTTCAGGAAGAATGGAGGTTAGCAGGAAAATGATTGCGTGTTTCTCAAAATTTACATTTTAGAAAATGCTTGGTGATAACCCGGAAAAAGGAAAAAATAACGTGAACAAAAATAATTATATTTTTGCAGAAACTTGACCATAAGGGAAGTATGACATTACGCATGCTGACACATTTTTACTACTGCCTGTGATAAGATACAAACCACAACATTCTCCTTTCCGCATGTTGCAGGCAAAGATGGATAGAAAAAGTTGAAGGATTGTTCACAGTCTATGTTTTGGAGTCGTCGGGACTTCTCACTCATCAGAATATTTTGTTGCATCCCTGGAAATATCTAAAAAGTGCCCAACCTTTTGGGTTCAGATTCATTCCAAATTTGAATGGATATCAAAAATTTGACGGACTTGACGGTTTACATTGTCGCAAATAATTTGGTTGCCATACAGTTGTAGCAACAACACATTCGAATGCTTTGGGCTAAGCACAAGGAGCAGAAGCCTACAGTATGAACCCGCTTGACGGCGCATCTGTGCGCTTTTGGCAACTCAATTGTGAATGTGAGATTCTCTACGCGTCCGGGCACTGCGCGCTTCGATCCTGCTCTTTCAATCCGCTTCCCGCATTCATGTGGATATTGACACACATTTCCTAAATTCATTACAGTCGGCGTGCACCTATCATGATCAAACTGTTCTCGTGGAGCGGGCTTTTGGGAATTCACTTAGCAGAGCATCTGGCCGTTTTCTATGGCCCAAATTTGGACGCAAGGCTCTCTAAGTGACTCGTCCCATTGCGGCTTACAGTCACGTCGACCGTCCCTGAAAGCCTTTGCAGTGGAAATCTCAGAAGCCTTCTGCTCTCGGGCTCTGGAAAATCACAGAGAAAGCGGTGAGTTACGACCAAAGCATTGGAACAGCGAGATTCCTTTGAATGGCAATCAAGTGGTGGGGCTTGTAAATTACACACAGGGGCGCATTCTGCATAGCAGCAACGTGGAGATACCACTGCGTGCGCCTGGGCATGGCTGCAGACTACTGATAGGAGAGGCGAGCAGCATGTCACTTTTTCACGTAAACATCGAGATCCCGAAACTTTTTTAAGCCGTGTGCATTGATAAAGGATTTGATACCCCAAGCACTTTGGCCACACTAAATTCTGAGGTACAAGCACCGTCATTCACAAGACCAGCATTTTTTACATGTATAGGCATCGGTGGAAGTTACTTGAAGAGCTCTAGAAACATGTGAAGAATGTAGCTACAAATTCTAATAATATCGAGTGGGTTTGTAAATAAAAATAATGTAATGGTTTAATTCTAGCCACAGTTCCGTTCTGCTCGAAGTGATACATTTGAAAGCAGTGCTGGCGAGTACAGATCTTCTAATAGTGCGCGATTGCACGCAGTAGTACGATTTGAGTGCAGTATGTCAAGCGTCTAACTGCTAATACGAGGGTCATTCTAAAAGTAATGACTCCTATTTTTTATTTCGGCTTCACCGGATCCGAGGGGATTGCATGTGTGCGGTATGATGACTGAACTTAGGCACTAATGACCTGGAAGTTTCATTTCTTTGTTTCAGGTATTGACGGTGTGACACTCTGAGGAAGCAATGCCTGTCATGGACGTGCGTCAGAAGCAGAGATGCGGGCCTCTTTCTTGTCGGATCATATTTTTGAGAAAAGTGATCATGGACTTGAAGTTACTCATTTTATCCTGCATCGACATGGCTCCATTACCATTCAGCTCAGATTCAGAATCAAACTCCTCTATGTAGGGAATCGATCGATACTTGCAGACGGAGAGACACCTACAGTCACCCCATGAGTCATAATTTTTCTCACTGGATATTGATAAAGAGAGGATATGCTTGCGCCGTTAATGTTAACCAGCTTATGGAGACTCCCAGCAGCGTGCAGTGTTTATAGTCTGAGCACAGATAAAGAAAGACCTTCTGAAATCCGTCAGTAAACACGTTGGTACAGGGAGTGATTAAAAAGCATTATAAGTTTTAGTCTCGGTAATTTTTCCCCCAGTGTAACAACCATTTTTTTTTTTTCGTTTAAAAATGGGTCCTAGTGCTCCCTTTGCACAGCTCATAGCGAACCAAAGAGTGACAATTTGGAAGTGTAATTGTGTCTCGAAATCTTTATCAGGTTACTTTGGAACCAAATGAAAAGCGCTGTGGCTATTAACGGAGCCATTATACACAACGTGGGCCTCGACCGGCCACCGCACATTTGAAAAGAGATTGGCAGGCTATCATAAATAATTATTTTTGAATTATGATGAATCTGCAATATGTATGGAAAACACCAATATCTCTTAACAATATTAATTAAGGTGAAGTTTTCTTCAACTCCTGCAACTGTGGGGTATGAATGGACTTATTGGGACTGTAAAGAATATAGTGCACTACTCATGGGATGTTAGCATCCGTGCGTTCAGCCCTAGGCCGTCCACACATGTGCATTTCATATCCTGAGGACCGGTTTCTTTTTCACTTTGGCGACCCAATTTTCATTGTGCACTTGATGGGCGGCAGTTTGAGTCGATGAAGATCAATATTGAACTTCTATAAGGATTTAATCAGCGTGCCATTGAAAGACTTGCCTTCCAAACAGGCGGTTACACAAAATCCTTTCTGCTATTCCGACCAATTGATATACCGAGCATAGTCTGTTGTAACGAGAGCGTTGCTTGACGTCTGGCCTGGTTCATAATGATGATTATTTAAAGACGGCACTTGTCAAGTTGCTGCAGAAAGTTTGGCCAAATAAATATAAATTATTCTGCTCAGACGTTCATCAATAATTATCAAAATAGTTTATTGCGCATTATGATCTCTCGCTGCCTAAAGCATTGGCATTGATACTCATGGAGGCTAGATTTCAACGTCTAAGCCATATTTACCTAAAATTCCTGGAATAGTTGAGGGAACAGGAGGTCGAGTTCCTGCAAGCACAGCTTGACTTACTTTCCAAAAAAGCAAGGCCGGACCCTGAGATAACATTTTATTTTTTCAAAGAACTCTTCAAACTCAAATCAATGATTCTGCTTGAGTATTTGAAAATATATTGAGTTGCCATGATACGTAGGACTAATGTCAAGTATTTTTCATTCTATTAATATATGTATGTGGGTGCTATTTTGCTGCTGGAGTTTAACTCTACCTCATCCCCAATCAGAGTGAGTGATCATTTACAGCATATATTTCTACAGTTACATAATAAAGACGCTATGTAAAGCTTTTACTAGACTTAGTTTGCAAATTACCTAAGAATTTGAAAACAACGAAAGAGTTGATGAACTAAATTGTCATTGGAAAACATTTAAAAGTCTAGCTACTTCTCCATTTCAGCTGTTCTGCAAGCTACAGCAATGAAATTATAACTGCAATGTTTTGATCTTACCGATAATTACACTAAATCACAAAATGAAAAACAAAACAAACTTTGTGTGTATAGTTATAAGATATTGATACCAACTAGTAGTATCAATGAGGGGATGATGACGTTATGAATATACTATAAGTAACATTTTTCAGGTATAAGCTATTACTTGTTCATTTCCTAAAACTGTGACGTTATTTCCTCATCTTCGAGCATTGCACTGCTGAACTTGGATTCTGACAGTTGAATGAAAAGAAGGCGAGATGGGAATGCTCTGTTGTACTAAATTATTTGTGCGCCTTGCGAATCTTCGTACGTCAGAATAACGTCACTAATCCTGTACACCAGAATATTTGGGTATCACGGAAAGAGTTTTCATTGCAGCCAGTTATTCTCTGCTCCCTCTCACTCAGCCTTCAGGCTTCCTGCCGAGCAGTGTGGTGTTAAAGTATCAAAAAGTGATTTTTTTCCAGAATTTAGAAATGCAAAAAAAGCTTAGACTTGAAAATTCTGAAATTGTATAATGTATATGCAGAAACTTCAGCATCCTCTTAGCGGCACTACTAATTCCTAAAATTAAGCAGACAATAGTTACTTGGTTGCTATTTATATTGTGTGTTTTTGCTTGTTTTGTTATTTTCGAGGCCAAAATATTGCATTTTTTTGGTTCATCGTATTGTAGAATAACTGAACTGATAAGAGAGCTGGACTCCGAAACGCTTTTCCGTTGACATCTCATTCTGCTCTTTCTTTGCCGCGAAAGTTTTGATGTACACTATACATAAATCTACAAAGATACGATCGACGGTGTTTATGATATTTATCATATGTTTGTATGTACGTCTTCCCACCCAAAAGCTATCAGAAGTAATTGAGTTATGATCAAAATCCACTGCATGCAGTCAGGTGGGTTGACCTAGATGTAAAAACTGTTAAAACTACTGACTCAGCACTATCAACCCTTCCCGCCCCTCCATCCCCTCCGCAGCCCCGCCTCAGCCGCATTACTGATACCATTGAGCACGTAGATGCAGCGAGTGAGGCTGCGGTGCAGTTCTTTTTACAATGATTTTTTATTGTTCTCAGGGAATAGAATATGGTTGCTGATTTAGGCTTAGGGGGTAAAATCATGATGTACAGGCATAATTATGACACGGGGCATGGAATAGGATGGGATGGTGTGAGATAAGATGGTAAAATACCTTAAAATTAATTTTTTCAAAACTAAGTGATCCAAACGATTGGAGGTAGTCAGGTATACGCATATAAACTGCACAGTTTTTATGTCGTGCGCGAACGATGAATTTGCGCGATCAATCGATCGCGCTGCGCAAACGATGGATGTTGTAGGTATTAGGCCGTAATTTCGGGTAAGTTGGACTATGTTCGGGTTTAATGTCGGGTAGGTTAGGGGAGGCAAGGACTGTGTTTTTTTTTTTTTTTTGTTTTTCATTTTAAAATTTGAACGATCGATCGTTTGTGCAGCGCGATCGATCGATCGCGCCAATAAATCGATCGCGCACAACATATATATTATTTAGAAGCATGGTTTTTGCCATTTTGTTGTTTTATTTCTCCATCATTAAGTTGGGTACAGATTTGTAAGTTAAACATAATAAGTGATAAATTGTGCTTCATTTATCCTATAAGCCGTATACGTTCGTTTGATGGAAATCGTTTAAATTAACCTTGAAACTCATATCTCTTCGTCACAAGTCTCAAGTTAGGAGGAACGGTGGCGTTTATTGAATAAGCAAACTCGCCAGCATTCATGCGTCCCTGCATCCAAACTTAGTCTTGTAATCTGGAGAGGATAAAACTGTCGAGAGAAACTCGCTATCTGCAGCAACACTCGGTTCGCTTTCCCTCTCTCTTGCCGGGGTTGGTGTTGACTCGAGCTGCAGGAGCTCCGTTTGTGGTACTGCTTTTTAATGCTCTACTTCAGTACCACCTCACTCGGCACTCAATGTTCCACTCGAGTGTAGAAACTTTTTGGATAGATATTGTTGTGTGTAGCNTCTTGCGTGGGTTGGTGTTGACTCGAGCTGCAGGAGCTCCGTTTGTGGTACTGCTTTTTAATGCTCTACTTCAGTACCACCTCACTCGGCACTCAATGTTCCACTCGAGTGTAGAAACTTTTTGGATAGATATTGTTGTGTGTATATAGCAGTCTTGCTGCGGACTCGGAATGGGTGAAAAAATGTGTGGCTGCCCGTATAAAGTCCTCAATTTAATTGGCTCGAGCAGGTCAAACTATGCTTTTCAGAGTGGCTGGGGAAGGTCCCAAGATTAGAAGAAAAGAGTTATTTTAGAACAAGAAGTTTAATACCCTTTGTTATTTTGTTCAGCTCATTCTGAATAGTGAAAGGAAAATCACAAGGAAGAAGCAGCAGCAAACCAATAATATATATTTTTATAAATGGATGTTTTTTCGTTTTAGCATAGAAGTAGTTCTGATGTGTCAGAAACACACTTTCACTATGAAACTGTCAATTCCAAAATTACCGTTGACCTGTATCTTGTTCGCTTTAAAAGACTTGCAGTATTTGTATCGTCTGTCTGTTAAGCCGTGCATTTACAAAGAAGGAGATGCTCCCGAATCTAAATTTAGGCCTGTTTGATTCGCTAAATTTGAGAGAGGTAACCTAGCTCGCTTTGGTTTCATTCGTCAGTGTAACAACTGGAGGCGGATTTCTGTGGTGTATACGATTTGCGAGTAACGGCTGCAACTCGACTCCAAGTAATGTATCAAACGATCAAGATTAGATTTTGAGAGGATTTAAAGCTAATCAGATTAGGTTTTTCGCCCAAGTGGGTAAATTGAAAGACACTGTGAATTGTGGGACGATCATGGGCATTATGAGCAATTTCTTTTACAATTTTAGC
This sequence comes from Parhyale hawaiensis, assembly GCA_001587735.2. Taxonomy (NCBI): domain Eukaryota; kingdom Metazoa; phylum Arthropoda; class Malacostraca; order Amphipoda; family Hyalidae; genus Parhyale; species Parhyale hawaiensis. The sequence goes on along the minus strand of LQNS02278159.1, from coordinate 9,118,174 downwards.
TAGCATTTTTTATCATTTGCTAACTCCTCTCTTTATCGGCGTAGTACACAGCATTGTTCTCTGTAGCAAATGCTATAAAAGAAGAGGAAGCACCTCGCTGTGTCTGCCGATGCACCAGCACTCAATATACGCCAGAGGATCGGATTTCGCTGCTAAAAAATCCATCGCGGCCGACCACTGGATCTGATGCGTGAAATTTTGAAAATCTCGAGAGGAAAGTTGCAGATTCACCCGGAAGTTTGTGCTAGCAAGTCTTTTAAAGCGAACAAATTTTAGTCGTGAAGGTTACAAATTACTTCAAATAATACAGCAGCTACTCTCAGAATGTTGATCACTGCATCCAGATGAGAAGATAAACGAGTTTTTTCTTTCCATTAAGTCTCTTTACGATTCACTAAAGTCTCTTTAAGAAACTAGAGCACTCTGAGAGAGCATACCTCCGCCAAGCATGGCAACAGTAACGAAAAATTTAAATTGGTTCTGAAACCATAATTACCTCCGCCAAGGTTATGTTTTCGTTGGGTGGGTTTGTCTGTCTGTCTGTTCGTTTGTTTGTCTGTCTGTCACCAAGACAACTCAAAAAGTTATGCACGGATATTGACGAAAATTACAGGGTTTGTTAGGTATCTTAGGCGGAACAGATAGGTTTGATAGGTTTACTACACAAACACATTTTATGCATTACAAGTATTTGGTACAGTAGTAATACGCTGTAGAACAATGCATCTGGGTAGCCACTGAAAGTTTACCAAACTCTTTGGTCAACATAAAACAAAACAAGAGCTAATAAAATTGCATGACGTATTCTTTAAATAGTTTTGTTATGACATTATCAGAAATGGGATCTAATAAATAATCAGGAAGTTTATTGAGAAGAGTTGCAATTTGAAATACTGTAGCGCGTTTCTCAACGTCAACACGCACAGTTGGAAGATTGAGAACAGAACGTCTCATTTCGTAATATTGTTGGGAATAAGGGAACTGAATTACTGAAGATGATTAACTTTTTGTGAAAATTCGTCTATCCGTTTGTTTCTTTGTTTGTTTGTTTGTTTATCCGCCTCATTTTTCTCAATGCCAGAATTCAAAAACTTATTCACGGATTTCTATGAAATTCATATGAGTTGCTAGGTATATTACAAAAATTAAATAAACATATTTTTGTGATGATCCATTTGTTCGTTGGTTTGTTGGTCACTGTTGTTAATTTTATGCTTGTTAGCACAATAACTCAAAAAAATAATAATTGGATCGTTATGAAATTTATAGAGTTTGTTGGTAATGTTAAAAGACATAAATGATTAATTTTGGTTCAGATCGGTTCGTTTGTATGTTTGACTCATGTTTGTCATAGCGTTTGTTAGCAGCATAGCTCAAAAAGTTATGAGCAGATCATCAAGAAAACTGCACACGCTGTTATTACTATCTAAAGGTACCAATGATTATATTTTGGAGCTGATACAAAGAAAATAATAGTTTCAGAGCCAATTTGAATTTTTTGCCACCGTTGTATCGCTTGGCGGAGGTATGTGCTCTCAGAGTGATCTAGTTTCCTTTGTATCAACACCAGTGTTAATAATTTCAGTAATTTTCTTGAAGATCCGTTCGTTACTTTTTGAGTTATGCTGTTAACAAACATTCTGACAAACATTAGTCAAACTCAAAACTCCCAAACAGACCAACCGATCATCACCGAAATTTGATCATTTTATTTATGTCTTTTAACATTACTAACAACTCCAGAAAATTTCATAAAGATCCATTCCATACTTTTTAGGCTATTGTGCTACCAAGCATATAATTAAAGACATCAACAAACAAACGAACGAAAGAACAGATCATGACACAATTTGGTCTTTTACACTTCGTGATATAGCTACCAAAGAACTTCAAACTGTCAAATGGCTGTGGGGATGCAGAAGGTGCGCAGCAATCCTAGCTGCTACGTTGGCTGGCGTCGCTGGTTCAGTACGGCGCCAGGGAGAGCCGAGTGCATCTTTCCTTGCCAGTATACACAGATAGCATTCCTTCAGCAAGCCCTGAGCGGGATCCAGACTACGGGCGTGCTACAGCGCAGTGCCGCGGCATTAATTGTTACAGCTGATGCCCGTGCTTGCGTGCTGTCTTCCACACGGCTACGGCGGGGACCGCCGCGGTACAGAGGTAACTGCAGCGCCCCCCGATTGCGTACTGTCAACGAGTTTATGCACAGCAAGAATATTTATATTTCTGACAACAGCTTCGGACAAAAGTGATAAAATAAAAATTTCATTTATTTACAACACGCTAAAAAGCACAGTTAAACATTTTTCATACAGTCCTGCTAGAACTTTCCGAGTACAGCTGTTTCAGCTGTGTTGCAAAAATTAAACTTTGTACTACAGTACAGTTGAAGACAATAAGTGCATTACGATCAATGGATAAATAATTAAATATAAAGGTGAGCATAACTCAGTATATATTAGTGGCTAGTCTTTCATCTCAGATGTAACGAACATATGTGAGGGAGTTAGGAGTCTTTCATCTCTTCTAAAAATTTGTGGGTCTTCAAGCTCATGACAATAATTTAATCGATGAACAATATTTATAAAAGCATAAAATATCGAGTGAACTTTATCATTAACGGCTTTGAAAGCAAATGTAGAGTACAAAGTGAACGAAGTTTCTCCAAAAAAAGTTGCTTCAGTATTCTTTGTAGTTTGACTAGTAATATTCCAAATCAGCTTTGCTGTAACTATTCAGAGGTCTAGAAGCATTACACGTCAATACCAGAGTGTGGCCGAGCAGTAATATTTGATATAAATTCACACATGTGAGACAAGCAGAAGCATTGCTGCGGTGGTCGCCAGCAACCCGATCCGGTCCCACTGTCGTCGTTCACGACGATTGCACGTTCAAGTAAGCCTTGCTGCGCATGCCACCACTAAAATAAACACTACCTAGGCCAACCTAAACTAGCCTACCCTAACCTAGCCTTACCTAACGTAGCCTAGCCTCCTTACCTAAATTTTTAATCTAACCTAACGTTACCTAACGGTACCAAACGTTACCTAACCTAACCTTACCTAACTTAATCAGCGATACAGCGAGCAGCGCGGCGCACCAACTGTAACGCCGCTCATACGCACACGATCTGCGTACACAAACCCGCCACAAATCCGTCGTGAACGACGATAGCGCGACCCGGTCGCAGAATACTGGATTTAAGCCGGTTGAAGAGCCGCAACAGCTCTTTCGATCGACGATGTATTTCAAATCGACGTAATTTCTTGTTTCTCCAAAGCAGCTTGGGTGAATTTTGTACACGCAGTAAAATACTCATCAATTCACTCTCCACTCTATGCTGTACGAGAGGCACGCAGTCTCTTACGATTGCTTTGTAATTTTCTTCAGCTCCCTCATGCACGAGTCAGAGTAAAACCAACAGCAGTACAGTTATAGCGCCTGCTAATGTCCCCGTCGACGGTTCGTCCAGTTGTTTCAAATTCGATTACGTTGCCGCTCTAAAATAATTCGTTTATACAATAATCGAAGACCTGCAGTTGGTTACCACAGCGCATCGCTTGTATTTCAGAGCCTGCAGGCGGTCAGTACAGCACATCGCTTGTATTTCAGGGCCTGCAGGCGGTCAGTACAGCACATCGCTTGTATTTCAGAGCCTGCAGGCGGTCAGTACAGCACATCGCTTGTATTTNACTCCAGGGCCTGCAGGCGGTCAGTACAGCACATCGCTTGTATTTCAGGGCCTGCAGGCGGTCAGTACAGCACATCGCTTGTATTTCAGGGCCTGCAGGCGGTCAGTACAGCACATCGGTTGTACTCCAGGGCCTGCAGGCCGTCAGTACAGGGCATTGCCTGCACTTCAGGGCCTGCAGATGTTCAGCAGAGGCTCGCGCTGCATTTTAAGACGTGCCAGGGTAGCGCCTGGGCTGCTAACTTGACTTATCCCAGGCGATCAAGCGTAAAGACGCAATTAAACTTTGGAAAGGCTGAAAAAGTGGTCTTAACTGTAGATAAAACTTCCCTCAAAATTACTCGTCCCCAATCTTTCAGTGCGATTTTTGGCGGCAGGAGCAGTTGGCTTGTCCACGTTAGAAGTTTGGAGGAAGCAGCCTAAGACTGCTGATGACTTGTTCTGCCTGGTCCAACACACGTCTTTTTGCAAAAGCTTCACACTGATACCAAATAATGTGAAGTTCTTCCAGTGTTTTACAGGACAGTTTAAATGGCTACTGATGCCTTAACGGCGACAAGCCAACTAACACAACGCCTTTGCAAAATTTTCACATTGATAGCATATATAAATCGACTTCTACTCTCTGGTTTAAACCGTAAATTAAACTGCCGGTTATGTTTTCGTTCCACATGTCAGCATTTGCAATGGCCTCTAACAGACTACACAATGGGTCGTATTCATAGAGAAAAGGATATGCTTATACTTGCAAAATATTCAGGAAATCCTTCTACTTATAGTCATAGAAATCTGAAACAAAACCTTATGCTTGTATAGCAAAAGCATAACCTTACATACGTGTAAAAGTAAATGGTTATACATAAACAAGACCCTTTACGTCAAATAAAGAGCACATGCTTTAAAAAGCTGAGTTTGCTCAGTAGCAGACTTCAGTTAAAAGTGAAAGGCTGTTTTGTCCAATTCTTAGCACGATGGCAGATTTTGTGGATGCGAGGCATGTTAATTAAACATTGCATGCCCCATTTACCTCCTCTTTATCGTGATTTTAAGAAGTCATTCCGTTTTGAAGAAACGAAATTTATAATGGCTTTAGGTACCATTAAAAAAAAACTCGGGGAGGCGCCTTGTCCATAGAATGAAGATTATTGTTGCGTTTTCTCAGTGGTCTTGGCTATCAAGAAGGTATCGCTCAATTAATAACTTTGTGTTAGCCAAGCTACGGTATCACATGCACGGACTGTTAATACAGTTGTTGATAGTATAATATAATTACCTCAGCCAAGGAGGTTATGTTTTCATCGAGTTTGTTTGTCTTTAAGTCTATCTGTGTGTCTGACACCAAAAATAATTCAAAAAGTTATGGACATATTTTTACGAAATTAACAGGGTTTGTTAGGTATGTTAGGAGGAAGAGATGATGAATTTTTGGTAAAGATCCGCCTATCCATTTGTGCATTTGTCTGCCTCTTTTTGCTTACTGCCATAACTCAGATAGCTTTGGACGGATTTTTCTGAAACTTTCATACGTTGTAACTCAGTTGTAAGGTATATTACGAAGAGTAAATGACAAAATGATAGTGAAGATGTGATTGTTTCTTTCTGTTTTATGATTGTTAGCAAAATAACTAAAAAAAGTTGTCAACGGATAGCTATAAAACTTACAGGCGTTATTGAAAATGATAAATGACGTACATGTAAATGATCAAATATTGGTGATAATTAGTTCGTTCGTTAGTGTGTTTGACTAATGCTTGTCAAAATTTTTGTTAGAACGTAACTCTTGAAGTTACGGATGGATCTTCAAGAAAATTACAGTACCTTTAATTACTTTAAAAGATACAAATGACCAGATTTTGGTGCTAATATGAAGGGAAAATATATAGTTTCAGTACTAATTTGAGAGTTTTGTTGACGTACGTTGCTTTGCTTGGCGGAGGTATGCGCGCGCTTTTAATGTGCTCTATAGTTCCTCCTGCGAAAGAACGGATAAAGTTTCCAACTACCAACAGAAAGATGGCAGAGGCAAAACAGTTATAGCAAAGGAGGTATATGTTTTCGATTGCTATTGGTGTAGTGAACTGTACTCATGTAGGGATACTGAAACCAAAAGTGCATGAAGATTAGAACAGTCATAATCGAAAAGGCAAGTCTACTCAGAATGTTCAAGCCGCTTGTAATGCCAAAGAAATATTCACTATAATGCTGATGTTAGTTGGTCTAGATCCGTGCCTCCCGAAACACCAGTCAACCTTTCACTTCTGCTTGGAGGATATACTCGCAAGCATAAGGTAATATTTAGAGAATATGAAAAGAAGGATATGCTTATGCTTCTACCTTTTGCTGCACAGCATTATCTTATACTACTACCTTATGCTCACAAGGATATCCTTCATTTTTATGAATACAAACTCGTGCGATATTGTTCATGTGTCTTTAGAACGTATGCTTAGCAGCTTCCAATGCTTAACTATGACCTCCTATCTGTCCCAGATAGGAGGAAAATCTCACATGGAAAAGTTATAGCAATACCAAATTACACTTTTTTCGTCTGATATAACAACAAAATATAACTGGCTATCGACGGCTTACTGAAGGCTGCCTGTGCAAAATTGGCTTTGATGACAATTTTTTTATATATGCGTTTCGCATATGCAACATTTTAATGTGTTAGCTCTAACATTTAAAAATGTTCATGCATTCTATCATACGAGTTCAAGTTTGGGTGGATGTAGCGGCCGTCTCCAGGTCGGAGTCTCTGAGATATGGAACAAAGGGAGGCATACCTTACCATACAAAATATGCTTGTTTACCAGCTTCGCTAAACGTGAGTGACATACGTAATTCTCATTGACCTTCCGGCCTCAACCTATATCAATAAAAGCTGTCTGTCAAAGCCTGTAACCAGGGTTTCGGAGATATTTGTTAGTCTCATAAACGTACAGTAATTTACCAGAGGACTTCCGACTCGATTCTGGCGGAAGCAACCGCTGTTTTAAATGAAGCCGGCAATCATAGATATTTAAAGGCGTTTGTGCTATCAAGCATCAGCTTATTCGGTACTTAGCCTTTCAGTTCCAACATTGTCTACTGCATTTTGCCTTTAGCACTTATTCAGATGTAGAACTTGTACTTTGTTGTCTGCATCTAACAAGTAGCTTGTTGCTACTTATTATTGGATCATATCATCTAAGTCTTGTATAATAAGATGTAAATATACAAGAAGATCTTAATGACGTTCCTTCACCATCCAGTTCTGTAGCCTGATAACATTACTCTGCATAGCATTTTACTCTCACAACCAAGTACGGTTACGAATTCAACTAGAACTCACGCACGCACAGAACTTGAATATATTACAAAAGTCATAATGATTTCCACTGGTGTTTGCATACAGTAAACACAAATTACATTACAAGACTGCTGATTCTGTAATGCCTCTGTTAACTTTGGCAACAGCTTCGCGAGAGCCACATTTCATTTCTGAAAAAACTGCTATGACATTTCCTAACAAAGATTACGACGAAGTACAACTTATTTTTTCTTCAGTACTACATGATTTGGAGTTTTTGCGACCCTGAAATTTTTGTACAGTCATGGGCAAATTACATAGCTGCTATTCAGCTAAGCTATGACAATAAGAATATATTAAGATAGAAATTACAGAAATTTATTCTTGATTATTTTGCAGGTTTTTATTATGAATGGCTCTACGTTCCTTACGCACGCAAGGTGAAGAAAACCACAGCGTCTCCAGGCAATGGTATGCAATAAATTGAAAAATTGGTAAATCCATTCTTACACTTCAGCACCTGAAAATCTAAAACAAAAAGCGTTACCTTCTTGTTTGAATAGTAGCAAACTCCAAACACGATTTTTTCACTTGCTGTTCTCCCAGATAGCTGCGCTAGCTTCACTATTTTTTTGTTGAAATTCCCTGCAGTGAAACAAGTCTCGATTCTTCCTCTACATTCTGAAAGCCAAATTCAAATTTGAGATATAACCCTTTTATAACAGCCTGTTCAGTAAAGCAGTACCAAGCCCGAGCAGTCATGATTATGTAGCTAACACTGGAGAAATAATGGCCATTAATTAGCGAGGTAGCACGGCAGTACTTAACCCGATTGTCCATGATTAAAAGTAACTGATAAAGTGTAGTTCACTGATGCTTGGAGCAGCAGTCTAATGTTCACTACGACGTACTCACTGGGTGAACTAATTTAAGATATTCATTAATATGCTTCTAAACAATTGCACATACCGCTACCGTATCTTGGGTTTATCTTGATCATAAGAATAAAACATGACCTTCCTAAATAAAAATAAAAAAGCTTGATTAAAGGCCAGGTTAATGTAAGTAGCGAACACTGACATGCTTTTTTTTACTTTGCAAAGAAATGACTAGGAAGTGGAATAAAAGGGTAGTAAATGAGAAATGCAAAATAAAGTCACCCCGGTGCTTAATGTAACTCCTATTTACGGTATCTTGAGTAATCGTGCGTTTGGTAGCGGACACCGCTGCTATTTTCAGTTCACTATGATGTGAAGATTTGTTGAGACTGCACTTAGTGCTTTTTTAAACACTTAAGCAAAATAATCTGACACATCTTGACACTTAGCGCTCAAAAAGTATTCTACAGCGGCCTTAAAATAAAATCAACTCGTTTTTCACACTCTCCAGTTAAATTTTGAGAGTTTATCCACGTTGGTAAGTACCGCGGCGCCGAGAGAGACTAAACAGTTGGGCATCTACTCTTCATACCGAATTGTTCCCATCGGAAATTGCGAAGCTCGACTAAAACCACGAAAAATTCTAACGGCGTTCTAAAGCGCAGCAGCTGAGGCTTTAAGCAGTTTTCCTCCGGCCACATTTCAACGGCGATGGGCAGGAGCAGAAAAATCTCCACGGGAATCTAAGAGAGGCTTTGCAATGGCTAAAATGGAAAGCGATGAGAGTGGATGCCAGACAACGAGTCTTCAGAGAGCAGCTCCGCCGAAAGCTTAGCATCTAAAACGTTTGATTCTCAGAAGAAAAGATGTCCTATAAGAGCGTTTGCTATTGGCCTGCAGTGTTACGAATGCTAGTGATAATCAATGCGCAAGCCCTGTAGATGAGTGTTATTTTTTTAAATACAGATTAAAAGAAACCTGAGCATTTGGTGAAGGGATCGACTTAATTGCGCCCCGAAATTGCTACAACTTCAGGCACATAATCTGCCAACAGTTTTACTGAGAAATTTGCAGACGCATCAGTGCAATTCCTAACGATAGTTTAAAGGAGTGTCATTTATAAATATAGCCCTTAATAATCAAGTGACTCTAGTGCTGCTGAAAAATAAAAAAAAATAAAATCAGTGAGTGAGGGAACCATATACAGGTGAACCTCTTATAAGGTGCACTCATACAAGTGGTTACTTGTGTTAAGTTTGTAACCACTAACCAATATATATTCCTTTGAGGTACGTGAAGCTGGAATAAGATAGCTTGGATTTAGGTTAGTCGTCCATTTCACTTTTGAATTTTTATATTCTAGTGTGCAATTTGAAGCTTTGCAATATGTGATACTGTGCATCATTGCCCGCTTCCCTTTAATTTGAGGTCTGTTGTACACAAGAAAATGAAGGGCGACTAAACTGGTCAAATAAGGTACATGTATTTCGGCCCGCATGTCGTAACCTATCTAAGCTTCGTTTATAGGTACTCCATTTAAACATGACAAAGGCCTACATAGCCTTTAGTTTTATTGTGACGCTGAAAAATTGTTTAGCTGATTGCGTTCTATGCAAGTACTTGATTTAATTCAAGCACTGTTACGCTGCATTCATATGTTTTGGGGATCAACTTGATTTAAGAAGTGAAACGACTTCATTTCGATACAAACTTAATAGCTATTCTCTCAGGCAATTATCATCCCAGCAACTGGTGGTATGTTGCATAGATATCACAATGGAAACAATAAAAAGTGAGATAGTTATCTGCTCTTCTTCACAAGGGTCCCATGTCGGACAAAGCCGAGGGGCCAAGGGTCCGTTGGATGACCGTCAGCAAAGTCGCAGATGATTTCAGGAGTGGATAGACTTCGTTCAAACAGGCCCCCGAGTTGTCCACCAATCGACTGTAAGAAAAGCTTATGAAAATAATAACCAAACTAAATACGACTTAGCTTGCGCAAAACGCGAAACCATCTCTGAAGCTACAGCGTCCTAAACCATCAAGAATAAGAATGAGTGAAGAGGCCTCTGCTAGCTGTTCAACTGCAAGAGTAACTTTAAAAGCGCTGTCGTCGTTTTTATTACGATTTGAATAATGCCTGGGACTCATTGTCAGTCTTACGAGTTTCTGAAGTTGTAGACGTAACAAACATGCCAGTCTAACGAGCTTTTGAAGCTGTGGACGTAACAAACATTGTCAGTCTTACGAGCTTCTGAAGCTGTGGACGTAAGCCTAACAAACGTTGCCAGTCTTACGAGCTTCTGAAGCTGTGGACATAACAAACGTTGCCAGTCTTACGAGCTTCTGAAGCTGTGGACGTAACAAACACTACTAGAACTTACAGGATACTCCGACGGTGAGCTTTTGATTCGATGTTTTGGATCTAGTTTCAGGCAGTTACTAGCTAGCGAAGGCCGAAAACTTTATCCTGCTCTGAAAGTTTTACTTCTTGGCCGTTTTAAGCGTAAGTGAATTGCGGTTACCTACTAAAAGTCGATAAAAATATCCAATAAGTAAAGCTCACGGCTGACTTATCAGTCAAGTTCATTAAAGTAATCAGATTAAATCATCTTGATCGCAACGTGGATATCGAGGATATTTACACGCACTTGTACGCCTACCTTCCTCGTCCCAAATCTGACTCTGCAGCACACTCATATTGCTAATCATATTTTGCAAGTAAGCCTGTGAATGTGCTAGAACATAATATTGCCGACAACAAGTGTCATGGGTCGATACTGTACGACGAGGTTGTTATTGTACACACTTACTATTATGGATAAATGAAATTGCTTCGCTGATAATTCTTCAGATGAATGGCTTCCCATTGGATTCGCTTAGCTCTGAACGTTAACAACACTTCAGCACATAATTACATCATCACCAAATCGATCCAATTAGGCAATTGAATTCACTGGCCAATATTTGTTATTTGCTGAATCTGAAAAGTAAAAACCCATTTCGGCGTCGGCTTGATTGGAAATGTCAAATATTGCCGCCTGTTGCCATCAGTGGTAAGTGCGTTGCCCCTTCATCGCGGTGCCTATGTCTGGGATGCACACCCGGTACTCGTTAAATGCGAGGGTTACGTTCGTAAAAGAGCTCGCATTATAGGTGAATTAGCACATTATATAGGCGGCAGGCGACGAACCAACAGGCCCATTCCCAAACAGAAGCCGGAACTTCTACGCCTCGGCCCTCTATGAGTTATTGCTGTTATGTCACTAGGATGCAAATGACTGAGAGGTTATCGAAGTTATCTACATTACATAAGACGGGTTGCGTTCCGTGAGCCATTTATACCTCCTTAGATATTAAATATGGCACTTTTTCATAATGATACTGCACTAGAGCAGAACCAAAACACAGCAGAAATGGTGTATTACACTAATCTAATTAAAAAAAATGTAAACAAATAAAAGAGATACTGCATTGTGGCATTGCCTCCTACGCACAACTAACATTTCTCCCCTGAATTCCCAAATCGCACAAGAGGGAATTTTCTCTTCTTCATAAAGAGCATACCTAGTGGCTACAATTATTGTCCATTCGCATGTAAGGTGAACCTGGGGAGCACGATAGCGTTTAGAGCTTTAAAGTGCAATTCCATAGTTTAAGAGACAGGCCTAATTATTCTATTTCTGATTTCCCGTTTTTGAATGTGATGGTAATGGAGATTAGCAGGCAGTGCAGGGCTTCGTTGAGCATCCACATTACTATTGCAGCACACTGATGCTGATAACATAAGAAAAACATTATAATTCGAGAATGAATTATTTTCTTTGTTCATGTATCATTTAGCAAAATTGATGTTGCTAAATCAACCAAAAGTTCCCAGAAACAATGAAACCTCCTTCGCAAGATAAAATAAGTGCATAACAATATAGAAGCAAAGAATCAACTTACCAATGCAGTGATATAGTAAATACACAGGTCTCTACCGGCAGCAGATTTTCTTCACGCTGCTAGGAAATGTCAAGAGAATTTCCAATAGATGGATAGCGAACAAGGACATGATACACATCTATGAATTCAATTTCCGAGCCATTTCAGTAGTGCAGTACCCCAAAAAATAAATGCCTGGTTGTTCCGGTACTATTATCAACAAATCTTTGAATGATTATTACCTCTGTCTTAACACATTTAAAGAATCATCGAGTGGGCAAGTAATACAAAAAGTACCATATTCCATATTCAGAACATAATCGGCGTGTTTTTAAACCTCACATTATTTCAAAAGTGTAAGTGTTACTAAGCTTATTTACGACATAGACTATTTATACTCTTCTTTAAGCGTATATCGAACATGATTTACACTAATACATGACTATGGAATGTAATGAATTTGGTGAAACAATCTGCAAGTTACGATGTCTCTCTCTCCAGATGATAGATGGATGTTTGACACACTTACGCTGGGCCGCACTATACATACAACAATACGATGAAGTTATTACCGGACGTTGAGCCCGCACGAAGTCCAGATTACGCAACGACGATCTGCTTCCCAGATGCCCTAAGCAAGTACTTACACAAGTTGATGGACGTGCGAGCTGAGTGTCCATTTATAAGTTATGCCTGCGATTATATATTGTGCGGCCGGCATCACGTCTTCACTGCGGAGACAGACAAACATGCAACCCAATCCTACCACCTTGTAGCTTGCAAGTAATCCAGAATTGCTAGGAAATTGCAACTGAAAATAACTGAAAAATATTATGGAAGTTAGTGTAGAACATAATAATTATTCTGCACACGTCCTGACGGAATAAATTGCCATGTATCAGAAAACGCTGCATCCTTGGATAGCTCAGCATTCTCTGGATCAGGCTAAATAACAGAATTCCTCTGCTCACAAAGGTACATTTTAAATGCAACAAGTGAATGTGAAGTGGAAAAATTTTAAACTTGCTATTGACATCGTATCAAAATTTTCAGGGAAATAGACAACGCTTCACTTTTGAAAATCGAAAGCTGATAGAACTCAAGCGTAAAATATAAAGGCACACTTTTAATATCGTTTAGCTTCCCCAAAATATTTTAGCAAGTTTAATAAATAAATTGGCGTGCAATTGGCGGAGCGTCAAAACAGTCAAACTGGCGGCAAAATATTTGGAAGCAGCAAGAAAAAATGAAACTCATAAGCCAGTTTTCTCTTCCATTTACAAAATCCTTCATGACTGCACCACAACACAAGTAAAAAGTTTCAGCAAAGCGGATTACCGCGTCTGCAAGCTAAAGTTTTTTAGCTCCGAGAACTGGAGGGAGTCTTTTTGCAGGTACAGTCGTGAGAGCAACTGGCGAGTGAAAAATTGCACTTTCTCGCTTTCTGTTTATGAATTCACGGGCATGCCAGGCCGTAGCTATAAAATTCATTGCAGCTCTTGAAAGCAGCGATCATCATCAGCTTCGCTGCTTGCGGCTCATATAAAGTGTGCCCTTGACGCACTCGACACTCATTGGGCGAGGATAAATTACAGAATTCCTTTATACGTATGAACCTTGTGCCTGATATTTGTTGCACACTCTGTAGCTAGCTGTCTCTGTGAATGGATAAATAACAGAATTCCTTTATACGTGTGAGCCTTGCTCTTGATATTAGGTGTGACCTCCAGAGCGCAGCTGTCTTTGTGAATAGATAAATAACGGAATTGCTCAACTTTTTTAGCCTTGAGGCTCATATTAGGTGTCCTCTCAAGAACACAGCTTCTTCGTGCAACGATAACTAACAATTCTTTTATACTCGTGAACCGTGCGTCTGAAATTATAAGTGTTATTCTGTGCTCATTGCTCTACAGGCAAGGGTAAGTAACAGAATTCATTTCCATTTGAACTTTGCGTCTGGTATTAGGTGTGTTCAGCGTTCTCTAGGTAAGGATAAATAACAGAAATCCTTTAAATACTAACCTTGAGTCTAATGAAAGGTGCGCTGCGAATAGCTTAGATCGAAATTATGAAGACAGATACTGCAGAATTATGAATATCAACATTGCAGTTCATATTTAAGCTTATGTGCAATATTTAAAAATTGGTGGTTATCGCGCTCTTCTCTTTCTTTCAAGGTTTCATTATGAAGTTCTGGTAACTTCTTTAATCGGTTCGTCTTAATTTTAAAACTCTTTCACTTGCTATTCAAAATACAAAGATTTTACAAATTTGAGTCGCACTGTACACGAATTTTTAAAACCGTACCGTCCCCTTTCAAAGCTCCCAATATTTTACACGACATATCATAGCACAATCGGTGGAATACGAACTTGTTATTAATTTATATGAAAATGGACAGAATACAATCGCACTGAGCTCATCAAATAGTGCCTTTATCAGAACAATAATTTTACACAATGGAATCAATGGAGCAATTTTTTTGCTGTTGGGCTTTCAGCTGATGCTGTGTGTTCACCGACTGTTTGCAATTTCTGGTCTCCCTGCCCTGTTGGTTCTCGTTACATGGAGAATGTCCAATTGGTTAGGTTTTGGAATACATTGACTCAGTTTTTTTTACCGGATAAATACTTTATTATGACCATATTTGAGTGAATATTCAGTCAGAGGTAATGTCAACTGGATCGTACTCTCCAGTTACAAAATCCTCTTGCACTACTTCGTGCCGTAGACAGATGTCATTGAGTTCACAGGCGTGCGCGGCTGTAGTCGATCACAAAGTGTATGAGCTATGGCGTCAGGGACAGAAGGCTCATGCAACGACTGCGACCTTCCGACCATTTTCATTTCTGGCTAGGTTCAGTACGCCCGCAATAGCATCTGGACACTGAAAATGCTTACCCAGCAAACCGTACTCCTCAAAAATTCACCTGCCAGCCAGCTAATCTCCATCTCCAATACTAGCGTCGGTGGGCGAGTGTATTACCCTAGCATCCCGCCATCAATGTCACTATATGTTTTATCGATACAAAGTGTGTTCGATTTAGCTAATCTTCAATTAGTCTGAGTTGGCCCAAACATCAATCCTGAGTGTTCAGACCGAGTTTCTGCCTTTTATCTCAAGCCGATCTCGTTTGAGAGCGGGACAAAGCTACCCGTGCTTCATTTGGCAAGTGCTGCAACAGCCTGATTTTCCGTAATTTTTCAAGTCATTTTCGCTTTGTTAAGAGCAGAATTTTGTGATCTAATACTAAGAATGACCGTCGTGTGTTTATATATAAATATATATATTTATATGTTTGGTGTCACGCTCTTAACGAAATAGATAGGCGGAATTTAGCCCAGGTTGGAGGCTCTGGTG
>LQNS02278159.1:9084138-9101559 GCA_001587735.2 Parhyale hawaiensis | reverse complement strand
CTATATAGAAGACCTAAGGATGACAGTACGACAATGGATCAATGAA
This sequence comes from Parhyale hawaiensis, assembly GCA_001587735.2. NCBI lineage: Eukaryota > Metazoa > Arthropoda > Malacostraca > Amphipoda > Hyalidae > Parhyale > Parhyale hawaiensis. Next base: position 9,101,513 of record LQNS02278159.1, on the reverse strand, counting down.
GAAAAGAAGAAAATTAAGAAGCAAATAAGAGAAGAGGAGATTCCGCACCGGCCTAGAGGCATTATGCAAACGTATAGGTTCTTGCGTGAATTTTACACGCACGGTCCACTAGTTTATACATAATTTTCCACTCAATTTTTCCGGCCAGTGTCGTTGTATAAAGAGCAAAATTTGTGGCTTCATTAATCAACATTAATTTTCCAACACGCTTTCGCTTTTCGAAGGGAGGAATATTTTCATTCAATAGAATTGTGTTATATTATGAGCACTGCGTCAGCTTAATTTCATTTAGCAGCCATTCAGCCTCTCGAACCACTCAGAACTGCCCATACTATAGCTGGCTGGTGTAGACCTAATTCCACAATATCAACACAGAGGAGCTGACTGGAATTTTAGAAGGGTAGTGATGCTGCTATCTTACTCCCCTGATATAATTTTTTGCCGTCTCATGAAGGTCTCAAAGTGATTTCAGCATCTGAAGCTCGAAGAATTTTGCTGGGGCCATAAGGACAATATTAAGTGGATCCTAGCTGATAACTCGTCCCATCCCTTGCCAATGTAGGATGTAGAAGTAAGTCTCCTATCCGTTTATAGCCTTTCTTAAATTAAGAAAGCACAGGAGACACAAATTCCATATTTGTCATTCTCAGTCTTCAACTACATTATGACCTTAAAGTAAGTTAGAACCATAGAAGGGAAGCTATGCTAATGCCTTGTAGAAGGATTGTTATTCGAAAGAAAATCCCTCTAATTTGTCTTGTAAATTTCTAGAGGCTACTTCTTTTGTTGCATTAATTAGCTTCTCAGATGTTCGGTATAGCTGATGAGACTCTTATCGGAAACGTACAGCCCGCAGCATATCACAATACCAACTGGCAATACTTTAACCTGCATTGGACCGTTACCCCGGAGCAGGTATTACATTAATTAGCTGGCAGCGGAGGGCGAACAGACCCATTCCCAAAGAGCAGCCGGGACTCGCGCTCCGCCCCTCTGTGAGAAATTATCGTTGTTTCAAAATTGCTCAAGAATTATGCAATCCACTTATAGTCCACTCTGTCGCCTATGCCGGGGCCACACTGTACTATCGGGAGCTCAACTTACGAGCGGCCATGGAACTTGCACATAGTCCCGAGTACACAGTGAAGAGTCAATGTCTAAGATATCCCTGGAAAGTACTTAAGTTGAAAGACTTGCTAGCTGATCGTCCACCCGTAATTTGAGCTTGCGACTGTATAGCATGGCACCGGCATTGGACGGCACCGCTTGCCTTTCATCATAGCGGCAAATAATTTATCGTAAACGCGAGATGTGCCCATAATACATCTATGCATTTTGTTGGTATAACCTAGTGCCGATCCTAACCAGTACCGGATTATATATTACAACTTTTGCTATTGCAGCTCCATCACAGCTATACGGCGTCATTTTCAAAGAAGCTGCTGAAATGAAAAACCTTACGTAAGAGCAAGCGCCGAAAATCCCAATAGATTAAGAACTGCGAGCTCGTCCACATATTCCTGTTTCATTCTTTTCCCAGCCTGCATTAGCAGCAGCAGAGCGACATTGCATTATGTTGGTAATAACTAGAGGGAGAACACGTGCCCAGGTCCGCAACAGCGTCATTTGCATCATAAAGCTGCCTTTGATTACAGGAGCTGTGATCGGGACTGTGAGCGAGGCTGAAGGCTAATTTCCCAGGGATATGCTGGGATTGCTTGAGCTTGTCGGTAATCTTATTAATATTAGCACTATAGCCTAAGAGAAAATAGTGACTTTGTTGACACTCAGAATGAGACGGTCGTATGGCCGCATGAATATCAGAGCTCGTACGAGCGATGTTGTGTAACAGGAAGAGGGTTGAATTACACGGCCTAAGCTGCAGAAAACGAGGTAAGGTTTTCGCGACCGTTCTCTCTGCAAATGAATATTAAAGGTACATTATTTACTTTGAAATCCCTTGATGGCGAAGAAAATACAAATATAGGCGACTCAGCATGAGCAGCGCCGGGATTTATTTCACGGCGCCACAACATGTGCCATTCCAACACACGCAACACAATGTGGCACGGTGTAAGTATGAGTCACAACAAAGATACGTTGTGCAATCAGTAGGAGCAACATGCAAGCATAGACTTTTGGGTATCAAAATGAGCGGCACTCAAACATTCGCTGCGAGGGGTAAGCATGACTATAAAGGTCACTCGGACATACACTGCAGGATGTTAGTACGACCACGTGATAAATACCAAGACATAAAGTGAGCGATAGACTGTCAGCATGAACAAAACTTAACCATAGTCTGCAGACTGTTAGCATGATGAGCACTAGAACATATGTTTCAAACTGTCAGCATGAGCAGCATTCCAACACACGTCATACAGAATGAGTATGAACAATACTTTGGCACACGTTTCACCGTATCAGTATGAGCAACAGTCTAACATACGCCACACCGCATTAGCGTGAGCTACACCCTAACACACGCCGCACCGCATCAGCGTGCGCTACACCCTAACACACGTCGCACCGCATCAGCGTGAGCTACACCCTAACACACGCCGCACCGCGTCAGCGTGAGCTACACCCTAACACACGCCGCACCGCGTCAGCGTGAGCTACACCCTAACACACGCCGCACCGCATCAGCGTGAGCTACACCCTAACACACGCCGCACCGCGTCAGCGTGAGCTACACCCTAACACACGCCGCACCGCATCAGCGTGAGCTACACCCTAACACACGCCGCACCACGTCAGCGTGAGCTACACCCTAACACACGCCGCACCGCATCAGCGTGAGCTACACCCTAACATACGCCGCACCCATCAGCGTGAGCTACACCCTAACATACGCCGCACCGCATAAGCGTGAGCTACACCCTAACACACGCCGCACCACGTCAGCGTGAGCTACACCCTAACACACGCCGCACCGCATCAGCGTGAGCTACACCCTAACACACGCCGCACCGCATCAGCGTGAGCTACACCCTAACACACGCCGCACCGCATCAGCGTGAGCTACACCCTAACACACGCCGCACCGCATCAGCGTGAGCTACATATCAAGTGCCATGGAATATCCAACTAAGTCCCAGAATTGCCACCGATGGCCCCCATGATGAAGATTTTCTAATTACAACCCGGCCGAGCGGTCGTAAATTCTGGCAGGAACAGGCTCGGGTGGTCTTAGCCGGAGATCCGCGTCGGCTGGTTGCGTCCGGAGCTGCGAGTGGAGGCGCGCACGGCTGTCCGAAATGGTTCAGCGACGCAGAAAACGGAATTGCGACGGCAATTAGCACAAAAGGACAAGGGCAAGTGCTCCTAGGGACAGGGACCGGGACCGGTACTCTTTGGGACAGCCCAGACAAGGACTGTGGCCAGTGCTGGTGAAGCTGAACAGGCTGCGAGAGTGTATAAGTGATGTTACGTCCATCAAAAAAGTAGAGACTTATTAAAAGTGATATACTGAACAGGCACAATGCTCATAACAGCGATATTTGTTATAATACGGTAGTTTTTCCACCAGTATCAAGAACTGAGCCATAATTAGAGAAAAGGTTCACATGATAGCTATTACAGGTTTGTGTAGAAATGAAAAATGACATATTCCAACAACGTTTCAAATAAGGGACATTATTACATTATTGTATCAGCGAGGAAACCCTAGAAGACATCACAAGACTATTACAAGACTATGTTAGGGTAAGCCTCTTCTGACAAACCATCCGGAAGTATTGTCAATTGCGCATCTGTAGGTACAGTCTACATAGGGATGACACATTATATCAGCCTCTCTCTGTCTCTAATCCAACTCTCGTGACAAGCTGTGCCTCGTCCATTAGTACCATGTCCCTACCGGTATGAAATATCAGCAAGCGAAGAGCGTAACGGGAGGACTCACGAGAAACTTGCATCTTACAGTGACGACATAAATGACGTCACATCGACGAAGCTATGGTAAGCAGCCAATGAGTACAGTATTTTAATCAATTTCGCCAGAAAAATCGTCGTAAATTGCGAATTTTATCCCTTTAAACACTTAAATAAATGAAGAGAATATATGCTAATTGACCAACAAACAATTATCAATAAAAAATTGCAGTGGAGGCTGGTGGAAACTTTCACAACACTAGCCACAAAATCTGAGTCGGTACGGCACCCTTACTTAACTTCTTTGATGTGAAACCTTATTTACACTTCAGATTCAGCTCACAGTACTTTTCAAAAACGCATTTAAACATATCACCGTATTTTTCCGACTTAATGCATTCAATTTTCCACTCCTGACTGGCCAGTTGCTTGAGCTGCACCCCTGCACAAAACACGGTAAAATTGTTGTCGTCAGAAACAGAACGTTTGAACAATAGCAGTTCTAATGGCTTCTCTCGCGTCTAAAATATAACACTGTTTATATTTTTGATTAGAATTAAGAACCCAACCTACGAAGGCCTGAAGTCAGTTCCTCAAAAACTTCGATTCGTCGGTGGGACGTCATTTGGCCACACGCTGTCACGGCTAAGTTTTATTTCAGTCCCATTGAGTCCTCCCGCGGTTGCACCCTGTGCTTCCTGTCTACTACAGAGCGTATGAATNAAGAACCCAACTTACGGAGGCCTGAAGTCAGTTCCTCAAAAACTTCGATTCGTCGGTGGGACGTCATTTGGCCACACGCTGTCACGGCTAAGTTTTATTTCAGTCCCATTGAGTCCTCCCGCGGTTGCACCCTGTGCTTCCTGTCTAATACAGTGTGTATGAATGACGAGACACCTTACATGAACATGATAAAGAGGGTCTTGCTAGAGTTCCTAAGGAGCTCATACACGCGATTTCGAACATTATCATTCGCGGCCCATAAGCCCGCTGCAGACGCTAGCCTTAGGTTCTTCAACTAAAACTCCCGACTTAATGTCTCTCTCCTTTTTGCCAGTCTAAAGCAAACGGACGCAGTGAGGAAGGCGTCAGCTGCACGTCAAGTTTGTTCATAAATATATTAAAAATTCGATAGATAAAGTAGATCAAGAGCAATATCATTATTGTTGAAATTAAAACAATCTATCTACAATGTAATAAAGACCGATGTGTATTTATATATAAGTTTGTTGATTTGTCTGTTTATCTGTTCATTTTCTGGCCCGCTTTAATAAAACCGCTCGGTGAAAATTTGCCCAGGTTGCGTCATCCTGTTAAGCTTCATTGAAAACTGATAGGGAGAAAATAGGCCACGTTAATTGTAGATGATGGAATACAGTTCTTTCTTTGCCAACATTGAAGTCCACTCAATGCAGATACAGCTCCTCTAAGGACTCTCCTTCATCGTGATTTATACTTTCTTCTGAGGTTTTCTTCATCTAAACTTTAGCTGCCCTGAGTGTACGCTGATGCTGTTATTAATTTCATAATCATCGAAGCAAGTGGTAAGATATTCTTCAGCGGTCAGCAGGCGGGTAAAGAACACGAGGATTTCTTGGCGCATGAGAGTGCATGAGAGAGCTAATGGAAGCTTCAGATATCTTCAGTGCTGATATTTCAACATTGGCAGTGCAAGAAGTGCATATAGACTTGAGGTCGCCCGATACTTTGCCATAGATTCGATGTATGGAGAAAATACCTAATACTCGAACGGATCAGACTAAGCCTGCGATATCTTCATCTTTGAATTTCAACTGTCCCTGATTAAGATATGTTTGGCATTTTCTGCAACACGGCCAATTTTCTACCTATCAGTTTTCAATGGAACTTGAGAGAATGATTAATGCCTCTAGCCTGGGCTAATTTACGCCTATCTGTTTTGTTAAAGCGTGACAGAAAATGGATAAACAAACAGATAAATACACATCGGTCTTTACTATATTGCAGATGTTCTATAATTCAAGTTGGCAGTTGCAGTGCATCCTACATAAGAAAGCTAAAAAAATTATTATCAATGAAGACGAGTCATCACAAATTCTTGGCAGTCATTTTTGATAGAGCGGGCACATAGTTCTATAACGAAGCAGCTGTCTGTCCGTCTGTCAGTCCGTCTGCCCGAAATTTTCCAAAGACCGTGTCCAGGATACGGACCTGGGAATGGCTTATCAATTAAAGTAGCCTCGGCTCGAGCCCTGGTGACCCTGGTGAACCGGGTAGACCGGGTGGAGCTGGGGAACTTTGTGGATCTGGTGAACGTGGTAGACCTTGTAGATTCAGTGGACTATGCGGATTTTGTGGACTTTGTGGACTTAGTTGACTTTGTAGACTTTGTGGATATTGTGGAATTGGGAAACTTTTGCGATGGGAGGGTATGATGTAATAAAATATATATTTTTATTACTAATTCAACAAAAGGGTTACTTTCGATCTAGTGATAACAATGCACAAAGGTCACTATTGCATCGGTGCAATTGCATTGTATAAAGAAAAGAAAATTCAGTTATAGAAAACGGGAAACTCTGAGTCTAGAGACAGGTGTCAAATACCGCCACACAGCGGGAAGGAAGATGGTGACTCAAATAAATTTTGTTTACCATCTTGAAAAATGTTTAAATACCAATAAAACTGCAGTTGCCATCACAGTTATTATTCTTAGATACATTTTGGAGCGAGTGTGTGTGTGAAACACTCTCGATAATAGCTAAAATTAAATTCGCGAGATAATGTCAAGAAGAAGCCTTGAATTTTCACAACAAAAATAGAGCAAGTTGCACTCATGCCCCGCGGCTGATGCCCTCAAAGTCTTTGCCATTTGCCTCGCGTTTTCTTTCATGTACAGCGAAAACACAGGACGTCCTACCGTAAGGACTATTGTCTGCAGCGACCTTAAAAAATTCTTCACTACGCATTCTCGCCGCCTGCTTCGAACATTATCATCTGCGTCCTACAAGGGATCCTATACGGTGAGCGCATACACTATCTGCTTTGAAAATTATCATCCGCATCCTACAAGAGATCCTACGCTACGCATAGGCGCTATCAACTACGAAATGCCTGAACTCCACAGGCTGCCCGACCGGTAAGATCTCAATCAACTACCCCGGTCAGGCCCGTCAGTTAGCAACGTATCACTGAGGCGCATCACATCAACTCTGAAAGGCAATGCCTAGCGTGAGGGAAACGAGATGTCGTTATGCGGATGACAATGAAAGATGATCCCTCAGGGATAGACATGATTGATGCAAAACGGAGAAAAAAGGGGATACGCTTTACGGAGATGGACAGTGATTGTAGCTGTAAGCTGGAGAGTAATCTGGGTCAGAGGGATAGCTTTGTAGGCTCAAGAACGGACCATGGATCCTGACGAAACAAGTTTGGAGCTTTTAGTTTTATCATCGGCGGGATGAGCAAGTAAATATGGACAGTTGCAATACAATTACGCGAAAACAATGGAAGCACGTAGTTAAGTAAGCAAAGCTAGCCTTAGAGTAGCCAGGGGTCGACGAACTCCTGTCAAGCTATAGTCGAGACGCAGCTATATACATATTACTCTGGTAAATACAATACATGCTATACTATGTCATTATTATTATTAAATCACACCAGACTGGTGACGTGGGAACGAAGAAACTCAATGAAGTTGGCAAACCCCGACGCAACCAGCCCAGCAATTTGTAAATTCAAAACTGATCGTTCAAGTTGATACGAAATTTACTGAAGCTTTAGTAATGTCAACTAAGGGGAGTTTTTTAAGTAGTCTTGACAATACAAGGCATTAACAATGCAAATGATAAAAAGAGTTAGTTAACTGCAGTGATATTTTTTAGCCTAGATTGGTGAAATATCCCGAAATATGCTTATCAGATGTTACCTAAACATTATAGTTGGGCATCCTGGATGTCTGCTAATTCAGTGACGAAAGAGTACAAACTACTGTTCTGTCGCTGCTGTTTGTACTTCTTTCTATAAGGCAGCCAAAGGAAGGACACTGTAACCAAATGGTATTCAGTACAGTCGTTTCCGCTTAATAGGACCACCGGTTCAAACAGCCTACCGCATAATGTGATCAAACGCAATCAAACGCTATATATGTACTTATAATAGTTATACAAGGTATAGTTCGCTTTTTGTGAACAGCGATCCGTCTATGTGCACCAATTCATCACCATTAATTGGCTTATAACCAGGGTGTAATCTATTCAAAATGCAGTAATTATTCGGGTGGTTTAGACTATTTCAATTTGGGAGGCATTTATAAGTTAAAATAGGCTTATGCACATATACACTAGTTTTCCAGCCTGTTGCTATTACTCCCATCAGGTGGAGTTAGCATCGCCTCTGTTTCAACGACATCGTTCACACTTCGAAATAGGAAGTGTCTACCTATATAGTGCTCGTAAATTATTTACATTTGTTAATTTACATTTGTAATAACACGCAAGAGAGACAGACAACATAGCCAATATAAGGCGTGCTTCTCAGCCATCTATATGCACAGACTCAACTAAAGTTGTTTCCTTCACTTTTTAAGACCCGCCGATTATAACGAGCAACTCCGAAGGAACCGATGTGGTCTGATTAAGCGTGATCGACGGTACTTAGTATTGCTCAAGTAGAGTTCATAAAAAACTCCCACAACTTGCTAAAAACCAGACGAAGATATTCCAGCATTGCCATGCATACCCTGGATTTCTGCTGCTCAAACAAAAGGTTTTCTTGTTCCGTCATGACAATTTCACGCGCTGTCAATATCGGTCCAAGGTATTGGCAACCTAACTTCGTCGAGCAATACATTCGATTAGAGACAACTCAGGAGACGGCCCCAATCAAGCAGGAAGTAACGCATGGACATTCAGATCGCNCATGACAATTTCACGCGCTGTCAATATCGGTCCAAGGTATTGGCAACCTAACTTCGTCGAGCAATACATTCGATTAGAGACAACTCAGGAGACGGCCCCAATCAAGCAGGAAGTAACGCATGGACATTCAGATCGCTCTGAGTATGATTGCATGCCAGCTTCTCCACAAAAGGAATCGCTTTCTCAATGAGTGACACACTATTTGTTCTTGCAAGCCAATTTTTCTCTAGGCTGCAAGACGATTTATTTTTCCGAATGTCAACAGCAGACGACCCCGTGTTCTCCCTGAAGCAAATTCCTCTCGTTATGTTCCACAGGAGTTCAATGAAGTCATTCGCTTATTCATACAGCCAGTCGCTGCCTGGAACCATTTTTTTCCAGTTCCGACAGCTCCAGAATTGAAACACAACAAGGCTTTCCATTTTAAATCCGCTACACGGGAGAATGTCGCTTCATCTCCGTGGAATTCAAAGTGCAACGGAGAGCAAAAAATGTCATCGTTTGCAGGTGGGCAGTGGACGCGCCGAAAGGGAGCACAGCTTTCCCTTTTCGCGTGCTTTTGTCAATAATGAAATGCCTCTTTTGCTGCATGGTTTCTTTGGGTATCTCCAATACAGCGAGGCTGTCGTTGCCTTTCTTCGTGTGCAGCTGGACGAGACTACTTTCCATATTGCCTCTCTTTAGGAAAATGTCGTCGCGCTTGCTATTTTAATTTCCTCCCCATCAATTCACGAATACATTTAATGTATTTCAGCTACACTGAGCCATATCTTCTTTGTAGCACCGACCAAGCAATCAAACTTTTTCGCTAAGCTTGAGGTGTCTTTTCTGCGTTCATGATCACGAATACACTTTTTACAGCAGTCAATATTGTGTTTCGAGTTTTTCAAATAGTAGAAAAGCACAATATGGGTGATTGTTGAAGCACAGAAATTGACGGAATAGTATCTTCATGCTGCTCAATACAGTACTGTGTTAAATAGCTTTAATGCCATAATTAATAACCAAATCACTTAATTTTGATCGAAATTGATACTTTCGATGCCAACTGATTATATATACATACCATGGCTATTGCACCATCGTTATACAGCTGATCATTGTTTGCAGCGAATGGGAGATGCTGCTGAGTGATTAGTTAAGCCCTAATTTTGATTAAAAACTACTTTTAACACATTTCTTAGCTCCTACAAAATTGATAGATTTACATATTAAAAAAAGGTTGACAAGTGGAATGCGGCTTTGCATAGTTCAATTGCGAGAGATTAACTGATTATTTTAGCGTGAGGCCGAAAGCTGCGTGAAGGGGTGGCAGGTACCGATATAGCAGTTGATTTTTTCATTGCAATGTTTTCTAATATATTGAAAAGCTTTAGTGAGATAGGCTTCTATAGCTTCAATACAGGAAATATACGATTTAAAAAGAACAAATTATTATTCCGTTTAGTACAGATTTAGATGCATAACGGTAACTGACGGATCTCTAAACTGGCTGGACGTGCTAGCAAATAAGGCTTGGGTGTGAGGCGTTTTGTTTCAGAATCTTCGTGTTTGCGATTGATGGAGTGATTTGATCGTGTGGACGGAGTTGATAACCAAAGGCCTCAACCAAGGCGTGCTCGATTTGGGCTGAAATTAAGCCGTCGAGGCTTGACTAGTCCGGCACTTCAGACAGAAACTTTGGCTTTGTCACTTTGATTCGTGTTGCTGGTGTTAGAAGCAATTAACGAGATTACGGTGAACCCTCTGAAAAATCCATTTTACGAAGCAGTTTCAAAGGTAGCCTGTTGAGCGCCAAGACTTGAAACTGAATTCAATAAGTCAAAGCCTGCGCACCTGCTTGAAGTTTCGAACAAGTCAAGCCTCGATTGCTTAATTTTGGAAGCGAATGGAGCATGCCCCCAAGTACAGTAAATTTTGTTTGTGATGGCCAAGGAACATATTTCTGCATAATAAACATTACATATTAGTAATTCTCTTAGCCAAGGAAATAAAACTGTTTCGTCTTGGGTTATTTTGTACATAAACGAGCGACCGTACGTGCATGTTATTTAGTAAAATGAACATTATATTTTTAGTCCTCACAAACAACATGTTTGATTAATAAGCATTGTAGCGTTAACTAGAGAATCCTCAGTTTACACTGCATAGACAAGGGCTGGGCAAACTATATACGGCCCACGGGCCACATCCGACCCGTTAATTTTTTTAATCCGGCCCACGAAAGGTTGTCGGATCTTTGATATATTAACTCATTTATGCACTTATAAGACAGACAAAAAATGCATATCTGCAGCAAATATGCTACTCCTATTTTTTATCGATGAAACGTATGCATCGGGTGCTGGAAAGGACCATCTGTCAATTTTTGATGAAACTCCGTGTGAGGCCTCAGTCAGAAACTGTGTTTACCCCCTTAGTTTTCATCATCGTATAAATTCAGAACTGGTTTTGTGATTTTATGTTTTAGTAAAAGTCATAGCTTATGAAAAAATGAGAATTTTGTATCTTCAGTTGGCGAATTCTTTTGTCATGGATTGTGCGTTTCTCTTTACATTTAGGAAGGGAATGCCACCTCGCAATTATGCTATACCAACACCTTTCTGACGTACAAATATGAAAAGAATCTGCTAACTCTGATTTATACCTCCGCCAAGAAGGTTATGATTTCGTCGTGTTTGTGTGCCACCATGATAACTCAAAAGTTATGGTCGGATTTCAACAAAATTTACAGGGATTGCTAGGCATGTTAAAAGAAATAGATGATAAACTTCTGGTGGAAATCCGTCCATCCGTTTGTTTGTTTGTCTGTCTCATTTTATCTTGTCATAACTGAAAAAGATATTGATGGATTTTTATGAACATTGCACGAGTCGTCAGGAATATTAAGCAGAGCAAATGACCGAATTTTTGTGATGATCTGTTCGCTCGTTTTGTTTGCCACTGTGTTAGATTTTATGATTGTTAGTACAATAACTCGAATGTTATGAATGGATCTTTATGAAATTCACAGGAATTGTTAGGAATGTTAAAAAACATAATTGATTAAATTTTGGTAATGGTCCGTTGGTCAGTTTGTGTGTTGCACTATGTTTGTCAGATTGTTTGTTTACCTCACGACTCAAAAAGTTATGAGCGCATCTTCAACAAAATTACAGAAGCTCTTTATTTATACTGTTAAAAGAACAAATGATGATATTTTGCTGTTGATACAAGGAAAATCACGGTTTCAGAACCAATTTTAATTTTTCGTCTTGTTACAGCGCCTTGCTTGGTGGAAGTATGCTCTTTCAGAGTGCTCTAGGTGGAGCTTCTTTCTAAAAAACCTATAAGGTACTCCTTTGCAAATTTCCCAAAATCTATAGTTGTTTCCCATGTCACCGATATTGCCGCATTTACAGGTTATACCATACTTATCAAAAATTCAGCATCGGTTTTCGAATTCATTTTTTTAGTGAAAAAAATGTAGCTTATGTAAAGAAATGAGAATATTTCATCTTGAGTTGGCGAATTGTGTTGTCTTGGATTGTGCCTTTCCCTTCGCATTTGGGAATGGGCAAGCAACCGCACAATTATCCAAATACGAATACCTAGCTTTTGTGCAAAAATGAAGACGATGTTCTTGTGATTTTAAACGATTGTTTTTTTTTTTAAACAAACTGCAAGCTACCCCAATAGCCAAAAATTTTCCAAAATAGGCTGTTATTTACTACACCACCTATATATTACCAGCGCTTATAGTCTGTAAATTCGTTTCGACGAGTAGAATCGAGTCAAAATTGTGCAAATGGCAGAGGTAAAAAAATTAATCGAGCAGCAACTCTCTTTACCACATGGTATAAAATGCTCCACACGTACAAAACGGGTGACATAAATAAAACTTTATATGCCGCAAAAATATTTAAAGAGAAAGAAATTGGCGCTTCGATGAGCATGAATCGGGTGCTGCCCCGGCCCGTCTGTCACAATTTTAAAAAGTCCGTGTGGCCCCTGAACCAAAACGTTTGCCCACCCCTTGTATAAACAAATTACTCTTTGACTCTTCATTAGTCGTGAGGGATGATTGTCTTCAACATTACTGCACGAAAAAAGTGGAAATGGCTAGCTAATTATGCAAGTACAGCAACATACACAAGAATAATTTAATATTTTTGCTAAAATTTATGCTCTTACCATACTTGTAAAGTTAACCTTCCAATTATCACAACAACACAGGACAAAAACGATAGTCTTTTGTCCTGTGTTTTTACTTCACAGCGTTCGAATACATTACTGTGTCTGAGTACAGAACAAATAAGAGCACTGCTTGCTGAGACGTCACTATCTAAAAATTTGGAATAAAACATTTCACTACATATATAGTGACACGGACTAAGCCAGGGAATACGACAGTAAACATTGTTATCGAAACTTTTGGTAGACATACAGTCGTGTTTGCAAGGACAATACGACATGTTCCAACGCGGTGAAGTGAAAACACAGAACAAAAGTCTATCGTATGCAGCGGACCTTAGGAATATGTGCCTGCTTGCTCTTTCCCTACAGAACTGCATCAAGGTACTATGATATTCAATAATACTTTGCGTTAGAAATTTCCATAGATGCTGCGGATACATAATTTTTGTTACCGAATATGTACCTTATATTGAACTAGCTAGCTGTTACATATCTAGGTATTGGTGACTGATGCGCGTTGTGCATACATCTTCAAGCCATGCCTCTTGTTAAAACGGGTGCACAACATTTTTTGACGCTGCTTCACATTGTTTGTATAATTGGCCGCCATCTATACAGTCTCTCTTCATTATAGAAGAGCAGAGAAATTCGTGGTGTTTTACACTTACTTTATTTGCTCCTTACAATTCGTATAAGATGGAAAAATCAATTATTATGATTTTTCTAATGGGAGCCAGACGTCTAACTTTTATATTAGTTCATGTCGACTTCACATCAATTTTATAATTTACCAAAGGATAGTAATTTTACTTTTTATTTGTTCCATGTTCAATTGTTGATTGTTTGGACGAAGTGATACTTAGCAGTTGAAAAAATAGCACTATAGAGAATATGTTCTGACTAACAATGGACAAAATGCAGTGTTCTTAAGCTACACTAATTGAGTGACGTATTGTAAAATGTTAGATAATCAGCAGTATTTATGTAATTTAATGAAATAGAGAGTGAAAAAACAGTAAATCAGCAAATTTATTAACCCATTATACATAAATATAGTATTTACGGATTGTTTCGTGGGACTTTCATATCCATAACTTTATCATTAAGAAATGAATACAACACGCACAGCAGGAGATAAAAAATCCTTTCTTATTGGAGAATTAGCAAGGAATTTACTGCTGCTAAGTATATCGAGCGTAGCGTCCTGAAGTAATCTTCTTAATTAAACTCTAATGGATATGCAGAGAGGCAAGGAGAAAAAGGAACTAAATAATTATGTGCAGTAAACAATGCAAAAATAATTAAATAAATAACAGAAGTAACAGAAGAGCGACTGGCACGAGCAGTAAAATATGCTTGTGTTTAGCAATTATTGTGTTCTAAGAAACAATGAAGATTTAATAACAGCTACGATTTCTCATAAGCTTCAGCCATCTTTCCAAAATGGAATGTAAACTATAATATTTAGTTTCAGAGTTCTACTTAATCTACGTTGCCATCACCTTGATAATATTATTGGTTGTATTCTGCAATTAAGCTTTACCTAGCATACTGATAAAAACAAAACAATGGATATTGTTAATCTAATATTTATCGGGGTGCTTTAACTTTACTTATATATGTTCAAAGCACCTGTTATAAACACGTAACAGATATACACAGGTTGCTTGGCATATGTACAAGTGCGTCGGTTGAGTGCCTGACCACAGGTACTAGCTTGAGAAAATTAAGGCTGGATAAAAACATCACAAATAGTCTACGTAACTTAGACATGAGGAGACTTGTTTCAGCAGCACTAGCATCACTTAAACTTACTATTTCTTACTATTGCTACAATATTCACTATAATGGTTCACAGCTGGATTTTCTATTTCGTTGCGATCGCTAACTACAATATAGGGAAAAACAATTAATGGATTCGGTTTTGAGCCAAGTTAAAAAAATATTATGAGGGTGAAGATGGAAAATCTGGCTGTATAGTTTTGTTAGGAATGTTTCAAGGACTCCAAAACTGTCATTTTTTTCTAGCATGAAAACTCCTTGAGTTCTATTCGTTTGAAGTTTACAAAATACACATATATTTATAAATAAACCCCATTATCTCAAAAACTAAGGCCTAAATAAAAAAAAGTTGTATGAGTAGTATATATTTCTTTTCCAAAAATACAAATTCTGAGCAAGTTTCAGAATTAATAATTCACTAATAATTAACAATAATTCATAATTTTGGGCCCCCATGCCCCACCTCAAAAATGTACCAGATGCGAAAGTTCTACCCAACTTTTTTTTAATGTACACATCATATGGAGTAGGAAAATACATGGTAGAGCCGTGAAAGAGAAATGTACAGAAACGCCCCCTAGAGCCTAGACTAAGAAAATTAATATGGAAATCGTTTTTCACAAGTCTACACCTATTTCAGAAATAAAAAAAATCATTGTCGACGCAACACTTTCAGCTTCCACGGAAGTCGCGTCTGCAGCGCGTTTCTTCTCCATACCCTGCCAAGCGCTTTCCTTAAGTTTCTTCGATAAAAATTTCGGAAGTATTGAGTGGACTGCGAGCTTCGAACTTTGGCTAAAGTCTGAGGAGTCTGAGAGCCTCATGTCAATTACAGCCAGACGGAATGACATTTGCCTCGTGGTGGTTCAGAATTTCTTCTCAACATGGCGAGGAAACACGAACGAGGGATTGCAGAAATCCAGCAAAACCAAGCAAGTATAGGTGTATATCTACCCAAACTTATTACCTGTGGACCAACTGAGCCAACAGAATTAATGACATCTGTAGCGGGTTTGGTGCATATCGCCTTGGTGATTTATTCATAGCCGGGATGGGAACATATAGCCATGTCTGCACGTGCGTTTTTTGCTCAACGTGCATTTTTCAAAGCGTTAGACTGCGTTGCTGCGTCTGTGTATACGACAGCTTTCCCAGTTCTAATTAGCTCAAATTTTAAGAGACAATCGAAACTTTATTAGCAACACTTGCGAGGCGTGCTGTATTGACTCACATTCCAGAGCGGTAAAAATACCAGTTACGATGAGTTCCAGTTGGTCATCGATATGATCCCTGCTTCCGCTAATAAGACTAACACCGTGTGCTTATTTTTGGACCGAAAAAAGCATTCGACACCGTTTACCACGACATCCTCATACACAAGTTATGTCATTATGGCGTGAGGGGAAATGTTTTGGAGCTGATTTGCAGCTACCTTGATGCACATGGACAATACGTGTGTGCAAATGGTTATAAATCGAGCCGCTGTAATATCGATGTTGGCGTTCCTCACGGTTCTGTTCTTGAACCACTCATTTTCAACTTGTATATAAATGATGTGATTTCCCTGCCAGGCCCAAAGTCGACCTTATTTGTGGACGAAGCCGTTTTTAACCTTAATGACTCCTCTTTTACTCGTATTCGAGCGACTCAATTCGTTCTTTGCGCTGTTGCTGGAGTGGTTGAGAGTTCATAGATTGACCTCCAGCGCAAGAAAAATATGTTAATTACCTCACGTCCTCTGCCTGATTTACCTGAAATTCATTTTGACGGTAGCATTTTTCAATGGGTTACATCGATTAAATACCTAAGCATCGTAATAGATTTTAAGTTTAATTTTCATAACTACATCATTGAACTACGCAGTAGGGTCTGTAGAACAACGTACGGGGGCTATTCGTGCTGTGAGTAAATTTTTGACTAGGCAGTCGTTGCTGATGCTTTACTATAGCTTAGTGTACGTCCATTTGATTCAAGGCATAACTGTATGGAGAGGTGCATCAGCCAACATTCTGAGACCACTTATCGTTGCAATTAATGATACGTTAAGAGTCATACTAAATGTTAAACGTGACCAAAATGGTATTCCATTGGTATCGGTTAATTCCATGTATGCTACGCTTAAGTTGATGAAATTTCCTGATGTGTATGCTTATTTTATACTCAAATTTTTACGAACTGCTATGTATAATGACTATAACCTATTTGAGCCGCATTATCGACCACTAATACCTGTTCACGGTTATAATACGCGTGACGACATATTCAACCTGCCGCTCACGAGGATATAACTGCAAAAACGCTCTACGATTTACCAGAGTGTCAAATGCTACAATGAACTTCCAGGTCACCTGAAAGAACAATTATCTCACTTCGTATTTAAAGTTAGGTACAAAGAGCCCCTACTTGCTCACTATGGAGACCCGCTTTGAGTCATTTACCAGGGTGACTGATTAGTATGTTAACGCTTGTTATTGATTTGACGTGTGAGCCATCCTTGGGTGCGGCGAAAAAACAACCAATATTAAACTGTGATTTAGGGAACGCATTGTTACGCTCGCTTCGGCCCAGTATGGCTATTATGTACGTAAAGTAGCCGAATGTTGTACGCTCATCACCAGTTGAGGGTTTCAGCGTAGGTAA
>LQNS02278159.1:9043313-9074979 GCA_001587735.2 Parhyale hawaiensis | reverse complement strand
ACTTATGTGGGCTAACAGACGAGGCTAACAACTCCCTGGACCTCAAATTGTGCTCCCTCTCAGCTTCCTCATAAGTAGCACAAGCCCGACGCCGCTGTTCCCTGAAAAGCTGAAAGTCAACAAGTAACCTGATATCTAGAATATTCCTAAGAAAAAATACCCCAATATATGGGAATTTTAGTTAATAATAAATTAACGTTTAATTTTTTAGCATTCTTCATTATTCTATGCATTTTGCAACTCTGATTGTATTTACATTACGTAATTAATTACCTCCTACAAGGAGATTACATTTTTGTTGCGTTTGTCTGACTGTCTGTCTGATTGTTTGTCTGTCACAAGATAACTCAAAAAAATATGAATGGATCCTTATGAAATTTACAGGCATTGTTAGGCATGGTAACAGCAACAGATGATTAACTTTTGATGAAAATCCCTTCATCTGTTTGTTCGTCTTAGTAGGTACCAGAACTCAAAAAGTAATTGACTGAATTTTATGAAATTTACATGTGTTATGTATATTACGAAGAGTAAATGACAAAATTTTCGTGATAATCTGTTTTTTGTTCGTTCGTTTGTTAGTAGCCGCTATTGATTTTATGCTTGTTAGCACAATAACTCAAAAAGTTACGGATAGATATTTCTGAAATTTATAGGGATATTGCTGCCCTTCTTACAGATGGGATTCTTCACTCCCCCTTGAGCAATACCTCACTACCCCAACCCTAAGTTCATAGCACACTTTTGCAATAGCAATTGCTGTAGCCGCATATCCTCCTAGCAGGGTTCTGGGCTATCAGTGCCCTTCTCTCGGCGCGGATGAGTCTCTCTTCCCAGATCTTTCCGATTTACCGTTTCTCAGCTACGTTTAGGCTACTGTTCTGCTTTAGCGCATTATACGTCTAGAGTGGGACCGATTCATGACCCTTCCTGCCAGCTCCGTGGACCATGTGAGCACACTGTTGGTAATCTTTTCCCATGTCTTTGCCACCCCACTGATCATTCGATGAGTAGTCTCTTGCTGGACCCACTTGCGGCTGCGCATTTTCTTGCTTCTCTACCCCTCCTTGATTTGCTCCCCTATCTGCCCAGGTCCCCTCCGAAGCCTCCTCCCCGAGCTAGCATCGGCGGACCCTGATGATAGCAACGAACAACCACAGCAGGCCTTTATATTTGCAGTACTAATCAGTAAAAATGGATTTCCTAGTTGGGGTGTGCGATTAAAATTAGTTTACCTTTCTATCACCTGAGCAACATTATCTCTGCACCTACAATGGCAAAAGGACCACCTGAGCAACATTATCACTGCACCTACAATGGCAAAAGGACCACCTGAGCAACATTATCACTACGCCTACAATAACATCAGGGCACCTGGTCAACCTTTACAACAATGACATCATGGCCACCTCAGCAAATTCACGTCATCCAGAATGCCACACCAGCCCTCGGACGCCGTGTTCAGCATCACGCGATAACAAGGAACACGACCCAAAATATACTCGGCTCTACAGGCCAGGGACAAAGTTATGAAAGTTCTTTTTACGAGCAGGCTAGGCTCTCCTACACAGCTGGGATTATGATCGTAAAGGCAGCCACAATTTGTAGAATGGAGAGCTGTGAAGTAAGCCGCTGGCTAAGGAAATTCCTCCAGCTCCATGTGCTGTGAAACTTAACGTTCTTAAAATATGTAAATGACCGGCATCAACACAGGGGTTTGCTGTCATCATATTGATGAGGGAAATAAACAGCTTTGCGTGGGTTACACCTGAAAAATGAACTTTTATACTGTGAAATAAATAAATTGCTGGATTTTTTAGGGTACTGTTATATAGCTCGCGAAGCAGGTATCTTACTTTAATGATAAAACAATGCAAAAATAAAAAGAATATGATGAGCTACTAAAGTAAAAAATTGTTTTTAAGGGATTTTTGTTGCTGGCGGAGCATAAGCGAAGTATAATACTGGAAATCCGCAAACAATAGCATTCCTCAAGCAATTCTGATACCCGTCGATAAATACTCGTTCCTAAAATATCGCTTAAAACGATAACCTTTAACATTACTCCGCCATATACTCGTAGATCACTAAAGCAGGTTTTGTCATGGTAACTAGAATGGTTTCTAGGGTTCTCTGACAGTTCTGCATTCATTGGGTTTCCCTGATACATCTTTTCCTTGAAACGCTCTCATCTCACGCAATATGTGTACAAGCATTGTCGCTACCCTTGTTGCAAATTTGCCACAAACCACTCTTATAGCCTTGATGCTAAAGCAGCCCAAGTGTACTATCATATGCCGTACAGAGGCGACTCCATAACTCAAATTATTTTTAAACGGAACCTGGGCCAGCACTCTTCACTGGATATCAGACCAGCGTTTTTTTTTTTTTTTCATCCCTGCTATTCTTCACTAGCTTCATATGGCTACGTACCGTAGTAGGTTGCTGCGTCATGAGGTACACAAAGGAAAATTATTAAGACCACACTGAGACTTTAGCTGTCCCAAAACTAGCGCGCACTTTGGTGCTGCGACGGGAAATCTACCTGTCTTGGAGTTTACGTTCAGGACAGAAAACTGTAATTTGCCAGAATATGGTATTCAAATTGTGTCCTGCACCAGCCTTACAAAGTAGAGATTTTTCGCTGGTGCATGAGGACGCCCGCTGGTTTTGGGACAATACTCTTCTCAGTGTGGTCTCAATCATTTTCCTTTGTGTACCCCACGACGCAGAAACCTGCTATGTAGCGCGGGAAAGAGAATTTGTTTTTGGGCAACACTTATTTCCGCGTGGACCCAGTATATCAATATTTCATGGTGTTTAGTTAACCCTGGCTCGGGTTCTGTTGCAAGATAATTCGAGTCATGGAATCGTCACAGTATGTGAGTCGTACACTTGTTTTGTTTCAAGCTTATGACTGATATTTGTAGCAAATTTATTCATATCTTGAACGCGCACGCGCCTTGAGATGTGAATGCGGATAGCTCTAGTAGCGTGCAAAACAAGTCGCCTATCTGAAATTGCTGAGTTGCTGGGAGTGAATCAAGTTGTCTACAGGAAATATTTGGTTTGTTGTAACGCTCTTTTGTCTGCGTTGCGTCGCTCACAATCAGCGTGGATTGTCATTTTGAGGTAAGCCTTGTTAGTGGGACTTTGGAACAGCCTTTGACGTTGTCAAAGACCTGGGTCAATTGTGCTTATTGGAATAGTACGGGTATGTGCATAGTAGGGTTTTCTCATTCATTAGTGATTTTCTTTCTGAGCGTACGTAGCGATGTCCGTAGACGGGTGATAGAGTGCATTCATCCTTCAGGGTGACCGCAGGTGTTCTCCAGGCTAGCGTTCTTGGCGCTTACTGCTTGTTATGCCGGGGCCACACTAGGCGTTCGTACGAGCAACGCGCAACACACTCAGAAATCCCTGTTGTGTATCGGAACGACTGTAGGTGACACACTAGCGACTGGAAGCTGCTCATCCGCCACACAAAGTCCCGTCCAGACTACCGCGCACATGTTCCGCAGAACTTCGTTCAAGTTCGTTGCTCAGGATCCTTGATACAAAGAAGCTGCAGTTTTTGTCACTAGCAATAACTTATTTTACTCCTATTATCGGTACAACTATAGGAATAAACAATCAATGTAAATGCAGATACTACTTATAGCGTGCTACAGCAATGCACGTACTGCCAAATGAGCTTACGTTAAGATTTTCATACTTTTCTTGACCACGCGGTCGTCCTTTCGAGGGCGCGGCAAACATTCAATCAAATTAACGACTGGCTTGGAGAGCAACTCCAAAAATGATTGACAAGTAAAGGTAACTCGATAATCTTCTGTTCCCCCAGAGGTAGTGCAAATGGTTCGCATATTTATTTTATTTACGAACACATACACAACAGTGTCAACAAGACAAAACGGTGATAAAATGTTTACCGTCCACTCAGTATTCTCCACAAGTGTCACTACTGTGGTGAAGTTTATATTTCTTGTCAAATTTGCAGTGAAATAGAAATCAGAGAGGCTTAGAAACTTCTAAAATGTCTATAAAGAAACAAAAAGTCCTCATGGAACGCCTAATGTATTTGTTTTGCGGATTTACCTGCTTTGTTTGCAGCCTAAATCGCGCGGAAACATCTAACAAAATGGACGCCCGCGAAAATGCACCGAGCTGCGATTTGACGGCAGAAATTCGCCACGATCAGCGAAAACGCCACATTGTGAACAGATTTTTTATTTCATCTCAGTTCGTAGGATACGTAACTAAAAAACACTTTACAAATAACAAATAAGGCGGTTTTAAAAAGCCCTTAGAATCACACTGCAAATACAAATTCGATTTACGCGGCTGTACGACCAACTGGTTGCCCATAGAAAACCTCAAGCGACCTCTCGCCACGTAGGCACAACTTATCTGTTCCTAGCAGCAATTTTTCTGCTCGAAGACGTCGAGCTGCGCGTCCCGACAGCAAGTTGCGAGGATTACTGCCTAGTGTGGCCCCTGCATAATTAAGCACACTAGCGACAATCTCTTCTCGCTGGGAAACAGTGCAGTCAACTAGCTAGGTTTACGATTTCAATTGAAAGCGGTGATTTGCACCTCTAATATATGTGATGATATCGCCCAGTCCTGTCGCCGATTAATGCTCGGTGATGGTTCTGGAATACGAAACTGTGAGCTGGTAGGACTAACTCGATTATTATCGGACGTTTTACTTCAGCATCAGCCGATGAACATAAGGAAAACCATGCAGCGCTCCAGCTCTATGACGATACTCGGCGATTCTTTTAAAGGGAACATAAGTGTGAGGAGCATATCATACTCCTGGTCATATGATTCTAGTTGAGTTGGGCTTCTGCGTGAGGTCAATGCTGCGTTGAGTGATAATGATATAGTCAGTAGATGCTTCTTCGCTTTCATACTCTCTCTGTTCGAGTTTCTTCTCCTCTCTCTCTGCATGGGGTTAGTCTGCTGCTGGTGTTTTTCTTTTCTCTCTGGTGTTAGTCTGCTGCTGACTGCTTTCGTATACCGGACCGACTCGTCGGCTCAGTCACTCGGCTACCAACATAAAATAATTCAGTAAACTTATTCCGTAAGTGGAGTGTTGCTGTCACTGTATGTTTCATTCAATTTTCAACAATCAGGAGCATTGGTTCCATTTCTCTGCGCCAGGCTAAGGTCATAAAAAATCACCCACACACAAGACGTGGAGTAATTGAGGTGCACTTATTTACAAGATAAGCCGTTGGATGCCAAACTCAATAACTTTTTCAGTGACTCATCTTAATAGGGCTTCGGACGTCGTGGGGTGGCATACTTATAACTCTGATGTGATTTGCAGTAAATTTTCGTACAAGTGTTGTTATAACAAAATGTGGTGTACAACTTTCAGCTCCTACCCTGTAGTTGCAGTACTTTTGGTTTACAAATAACAGCATATTTACTCTGAATCTCTTAGTTATCATCTTTAGTTTTCTATTACTACTCCTACCATTTCATTTAAAAAAATAAAATCTGTGTTCACGCTAGTTCCACCTTTTGTCCGGCTAATAACAGCATATTCATACACTCTTCAACTTTAACCTTTCATCTTATAACTGCCTTCTCATCGAGGCTCACATAGCTCCAGTCCTTTCCTTCCGCGCTCAAATCGCAAAGGTGCACAAAGTTAACATCAGTCCAGAAAAGAACGATTTGCAAACGGGGGAGCGGAGTTTTGCCTTGAGACTAACTGGAAAAGATTTGACTTGTCTTGCCTGACCTCATTTGTATGGAGCGCACCTTAAAAAATTCCAGGGCTCCAGACTTTAGTCTCCCTGCTCACAAAATACGAGTAGAAGCTGCTCAAATACTTACTATCTCTCTTCATTTTAGTTTAAAAAGGCGTTAGAGTTCAAAGCGCTGTGGGAATATGGTGGCAAGGTGCTTGTTGAACACAAAAGTTTGTTGGAAATAAACAGAGGCAGTAGAAGATCGTCACAAGCGACCCGTCTGCGCAGAAAGGTTTCTGTTGTCTCGAGGAAAGCCGCTTGAATTGTGAAAAAGAAGCTCACGGTAAGAGTTATTTACGGTTGGCTCTCCTTGCAGCATCTCAAAGGAAGTTTAATGCACAGAAGCAGACGTGAAAGAATTGTCTGGCCGAAATGTTTTCGCGACATTCGTACAGAAAGTCTCATGCAAAATATCTCCTACGCAAAAAAAATTGTTAGGATATTTCAGCGACTCTGGAAAAGTATCCTTCGTGCAAAATGGCTCACACACAACACATAGAAATAGGTGAAAATTTTTATTGATAGTTGTAGATCTGGCACCAGAACACCTTTTCTTTGAATTCATTTTACATCAGTGCAAGATACTCAGTTCAAAATAATCGCTAAATAAACAATATACGACCCACATAGAGTAAGTAGAGAGCTTGGCGCTTCGACTGCAGCTTGTGTGACCAAATAGTCAGTGCGATGTGACCCACCGTAAGGTCCCAATTTCGCTCCGCACTTAAGTACGTAATAGTCACAAGGAGACCAATGCTCTCACACACACGAACGAGCGTACTTCATCCGCAGCATTTTCAACAATGCTTTTGTAACTAAATACAGTAGAAATAAAGGCTTTATTTGATCCATTATAGCATTCTTGAAATGGATCAGCTAGGTACTTAAGATTTAGCGACGAAAACTCTGTTCATTCAAGATTTGTAAATGCTCTTGAAAAATACTCGATAAACACAGCAGTAACAGTTAGCTAACGCTTAGCCTACTGTTACTGCTGTGTCCACTGAGTATTGTATCTATACGATAAGAACTTCAAAACTAAATAAATCCTGACAAAATGCTCGTGCTCGCCATTGAAAACGATGATAATATTTCTTTAAAAAATATTAAACTGTTTAGAGAAGGAAAACATTGGGTCTGGTTTCTATAAAAAGGATAAAAATGATTATGTACATCATTAGCAGGAAACCAAAATTTGTGACTGAACAGTGTAATAACATATTCGATCAGTTAGTTACTATAACGCTAAGAAAACTTGAACCAATGTATCTGGAATTCACAGCCCGCGATCCACCTCAGGGAAATGGCTGGTGCTTGCAAAATAATATGTTTAATCCACCAACCCATCAGAGCAAAATAACATATTAACCCACCAACCAATCAGAGCAAGCAGGCCTTTTTTTGCAAGCTTCAAATACTACTATTTTTACTAGAAGGACATTTCTTGGCAATTAATGGGCTAAATTCCAGTTTGTCTTTTTTGGACGTTTTAAAAAAATGCAATTCCTACTTTCTTGGTAACACCGCTGCTGAGGCGCTCGCCGGCTTCTAATGCCGCTGCCAGGGCTGCTATTGGGATTTCTTAGAATAAACCATGAGCTTGGGATAGAACCCATACTTGGCAGCCCAGCAAGCTAATGCCAGATACAGTCGATAAAATCGGCACTTCCCAACAGATACTCCGTCGTTTGTAACTAGATAAAAGTGCAACAACCTTATTCGTTACCAAAATTTTGCTTCATATGAGCAAGCATGGAGGTCGATTCCACAAACCTTTAAAAAATATTCATGACGTAGTTTATAAACCTGCTTTGTACTTCATTCTCTTGCAATGCTGTATCCTACCATTATTTGTCTGGTGCATATACTGTATACAGTATGGAAAATAAACTGAATATGTCTTGAAGCAATATCTAAAAATAGGCATGTACTATAGCTACTACTAGCAGATATATCTTAGGCGATATCACTCCATCTCGCCTAGTAACTACAAGGGTTAGCCCCATAACGCTTAGTGTCAACGCTTGTTGCCCGTTCAAAAAATACCATTGCCGAAGAACGAATCTGTGATTGGGAAGCTTAGGGCTGAGGAGCTAACTGTTATCATAAGCTTCGGCAGATACTCGTACATAATTGCCATCAAAATATACTTACAATGAGTTATACTATGCAAGAGTTATAAAAGTAACAACATATCTACGTCTACGTCCAGAGTAAGCATTTGACCACTACGACAGCCGAACAGTAATGCAATGTGCTCGTGACTGGTAGCAGGTTGCATTCATGCTCTGAAGCTCTCGTAAAACCATCCGAGTAACAACATACCCAGTAACGAAACGTATCAGCCCGGCCGACAAGAAACACGGAACATTGCCATGTCGTTGAACCCTTAACGCAAACTTAATTGGCATGAAAACATCAAGCTAAGCATGAATAAAAATTCATTTTTTTTCAACGAACCATAAATGTATATATCAAAATAAATATAGTCTTTCGTATGGATCACTAGGCACATGTTCAGAGTAAAGAACATGGCCAAGCGCATTTTAATTGACAATTCAGTGACAGAATTACATCCACGTAGTAAAGATTTACAATATAGAACTGTGACAAAATAAAGTAAGTTACCGAGGAATTCAAAAAAATACAGTAGAATGGAGGCAAGTGTTTATTGTAGAATACTGTAAGCTGCAGTAAAAATGGGGAAGTGTAGTAGAAAACAGTAAATTACAGCAGAATGGCGGAAACTGTAGTAGAATTCAAAAGTAAGCTACAATACTATAATAAACCGATCAGTGGTGGTCGCAGGGGAGATGGTGCATTGGCCACTTCTTGCATTTGTCACAAAGAGACAAAAAAATCAAGCCCAAAACTGGAAAAATATTGCGAGAAATAAAATTACCTAAATTATTTAAAGAGTTTAAGTAAATATAAGTTAAGCACCTGCTATGATACACAATATTTGAATAGTAAATAACTAACTATCTAATTCACTGCTGAAAATCAATCAAACAATTCATTAGCTTTTCTAGATATTTTAATAACTAATCAAGTAATCAAGACTCAAAACTGACCACTAGAGTTTAGTGAACACCACATTGTCAGGCCTCGTGACAAGTTTCTTCACTCACTGCTACAAGCAATTTAAAGTCAATGGCGTAAAGACTCTGCTATTTCGGGCATACCATTACCTTCTTCCTAAATTGTATTTTCAAATGAAATAATCTTTCTCCGATTATTTTTTTTAAATAACGGTTATCCGTACCATTTTCTGGACCGCTATTGCAAACTGTTCCTAGACAAATCATCCGATCTCGACATTACTAAGCCTTCTGTCCGTAAATTAGACTTCTTTCACTCGCTTCTGTATTACAACAATGTCTCTGCCAACACAGTAAACACTCTAAAAATGACACTCTCTGGTGCTTACTGACAAATGAACTTCAAATTTCCATACAAAATCGCATTTACCATTGGCTCCTACTATAAATTCAGACAAGCCACCCAGACCTCTCCTGTTTTGAGCTTTATATAAGTTCCACTGCAGAAACTGAAATGCTTCATATATAGAGGTAGCCCTGGGCATTACAAAGCTCGAATCCATCAACATTTAGGGTTTACCACTGGCCAAACCAGCTTATTCGGCTCCCGTCTCCATGCAGAGCCAAATAACTCTCCTATTAGTAAGAAAGTCTTCTCCATCAAAGACTTTTGTACCCACTCGAATTCAGGACTTTAGAATTTCTCAATATCCATAAAACAAAACCTACCCATAACATTATGACCTCTGTTGTATCCTTTCACACAATTCAAACATAAACTCTTATCCTCTGACTGTACACAGTGTACAGGCATTAGAATCCGTACCTTCCAAGCAATTTTGTTTATTTGCATTTTAGACCTCTCCATAGTAACATCTCTACTATACCCTAGCCTTAGAAATCAATTAATTTTTTAGTAACATAAGTTATCCATATATTTTTCATCATTATTTTTCAAAGAAATTGGCTAAGCTTGCATCCCATAAATGATGCCCTTCCATTGGGATATCGGGGATACCACCTCCTGCCCATTCTTCGCCTCCACCTCATTCGCACGTCACTTCAACCAACTAAATTGACTGGCCTTTAACAGTTGAGAAACTTTTGTCGAGATCAGCATAGCCCATTAGCCTTAACTGCTTTGAAACTTTTTGAGTAAATAGTTGAGGTTTTGATGTCTTGGGTTGAGTTTTGGGTGTTAATCTCAAGCCGATTACTATCGGATTGTGGATGAACGCTTGAGAGTCGATCCAGTTAGGCAGAAGCAATGCTCATGACTGAAGATGAGGATAAGTCAAAAGTAATGAATAAACTTCTCTCAATGCAGCTGTCCTTACCAAATGTACCTGACCTCTTTTTTTATACTCAATGTGGTAGTGCTGTTGTCAGTGACGCAGATTATTGGAATTTAGATTTTCAATTCTATATTCTACATACAGCGAATTCTCTGTAAAGGTAAGTTTAAATTCACCGTTCAAATGGTGAATCTAATCAGATCCCCGTTTAGACATACCTCGTTAGAGGGAGACTGAAAGACACCGTTACTGAGATTTTTCTACGCGTAGTACTTTCTCTTTTCAACAGGGTTGCTCTTAATTAGTGACTAATGCAGCTTCTCCATTATTGAAAGGTTATCATGGCGACGATTTACTTGTGGTAAAGTGGTACGCACTGTAAGTTACATTTTATTTAATATCGTTTGTCACGCTTATGCGTCTTCTATCGAAGTACATACTGTTTGCCGCCATCTAAGAATATTATGCATTAGAGTTGTTATTATTATAAGCCACTCGGAGTGTTAGTTTCACTGGCCAATCGAGCACGCCCTCGGTCGTGTATTACTTGAGCCTACAAAATGGTGTAATTAAGGTGCCAATTTTGACTTCAAAAACGTAATCCGATGAATAGAAACCCCCTACAACATATTTTAAACGGGTGGTTGAGGCGTGCAGTAGTAACAAAAATACTTATTTTTTATCGTTTTGCGATACGTGTTCAGTGGGCTTCTAGTTACCAGATTGTGTCCCTTGCATGTTGAGTAGCGACATGTGTTTTCGTGACTACTTTTAAAAGATCAGACTATGCAATAACTGTCGAAATGAAGTAATTTCATGGCCTTTACTAATGATGCAAGAGATCATTACATCCCATTGTTTGGGCACGATCACTGTTATACAGGGGTTATTGTTGTTGTTACAGTCAGCGTGTGATTGTCTGCCCCTCATAAAAAAAAACGTTACGTCACCGGAAATATGAAGGCTGATTCACACTTTGGTGCATTGTTCCCGGTACGCTAATAGAAAGTATCCGACTTGTATGATTCACCCTTGTAAACTTTGTATAGAATTCTAATTCACAGCAGAACGTTCAGCAGTGACCATTCATTGCTCTAAGCCTGGTAATGTGACGACTATAGTTTTATAGGAAGTCATTTGGTAGACAATCAATTGCTTTCACACAGGCGCAATAAAACATTCGAACACATTGTGCACTGTGCAGGTATTATACCGACAATGAACGACTGCAGTGTGAACCTTGCCTAAGTTCTGCATACACTTTTCTTAGTTCTGTTCGCTTTGCTTCAATCGTTGAAAAATTATATTATTTAGAAGATTCGTGTTACCTCATTTAGGGGGTGTTTTACTGGACGATAAAATTAATCCCTCTAGCTACGATTTGCCGCCGGTTTAACGTTTTCGCCTTTCTGCTGACTCTTGCAACACGATTCGAATTAGGGCAGCCAAAGCTTCTTACATACTGGAGTTTCGGACAGACTAAGGCTTAATTTCAGCGTCCAATCGAACAGGCTCTCAGTTAATTTTTTTAATAAGCTTTGTTTACTCCGGTATATAGTATCTATATGCTGCAATTTACTTGAATAATCAAGTTCAGTTATTATTAAAGCCGGGTTCACACGATCGTCAAAAAAGGGTTTCCAGTTCCGTTGAATGCGTTGCTAAGAGTGAAACAACAAGAAAGTTCAAAGCTCTCTTCAGTTCTAGTTTACTCCAAAAGTCTTTTCGATCCCCTTTTCAACACTTACAAGGTTCTAAAGGCTCCTAGGGTTCAACTGACTGTGCGTGCAAGCAGAACTAAGAAGTACAATTTATTCTATTTCAAAATAATCAAACTCCGTCCAGTAATTTCCGGACAGAAAATCTCTCTTGCTAAAGCGCAAGGGGATCTAGTGCTGAAGACATTGATCAAATTTCACATGAAACACTATCAGTTCAACCGACTCGACGACTATTTTGACGTTTACTAGATATATTGTATATATATATGTATTATTTTTCAAGGCTCATTGTTATACTTTGATAAGGGTTCAACTGAACATTCGGACGGTTAGCTAAGAAGAGTCGTTCTTTTGACTATCGTAAAAATCCTGTTCCTTCAGCTGATAGCTTGAATGCTTTGTTATGGAGCCGTTTAAAAACTAGTGCTCATCTCCAACTGAAAGCACCCGTGTCAGCTGACTTAGCAAGCGTCACTAGCTCAAAGGATGAATTATTAGTACACAGCCAAGTTCATTTACTACAGAGAGTTATGTCAGCTCTAAGCGAATACCCCGATGACCAATGTCAGCCAATCAGCGACCGCCGTACCTGGCGTCAATTTCTGCCAATGGGCGGCCGCCATGTCACTCTGCTGATGTGAATAAATGAGGCTGCAAAAGACGGCTCTTTGTACTACAGTATACCTGAAAGACTTTCCGCCAAATGCTAATCATTTATTACCTAAAATTGGAACTACCCATACACTTAGTTACATAAGTAAAGGAAAATAATACACCACAGATTTGATGTATTATATTGCATCTTGATTTCCAGCGCCATGAAAAGAGCTGAGGAAATCATCCGAAAAAGTTAAGTTAAAGCGAATGCTTTGCGCGAATTACAATGATTCGCATAGGTTTGAAAAGACAAAATTAGACTATTTTCATTCACTAAGTATACTTTGCATTACAACAGGTTATAAAGTAGAATATTTTTTATACATACATCAAAAGCACAATAAACTGCAATTGAACAATTTTATATACTTTTAAATAATAAACAAGCGCGACGCAGACTTCGCCTCTCTCACATACGACGCTATTGTGGAATTACCCAAGATAATTCGATTTTTGAATTACCCAAGATGCCTTGTTGCAAATGGAGTGACTCTATTGGCTGATACATTTTTGTGTGACATCACTATACTGCAGCTGCATTCTCTATTGTCTGGCATAACTTCCATAGTAAATGAATTGTAGCTAGCTGCGCAACTTTCTGTTGGTTACAAGGAAACAAAGCATTATTCAGACCCTTTGTGCAGGGTATATTTAACCCTTTAGCGGGCAACTTCCTTCCCGCCGCGAGTGCAGCAAGGGTGAGAATAGTTTGCGCCGCAAGTGAGGGTTATTCGTGATCCGAAACGTCGTGCAACGCTCCGGGAATTGCATTGTANTTCCGCGCTCAAATCGCAAAGGTGCACAAAGTTAACATCAGTCCAGAAAAGAACGATTTGCAAACGGGGGAGCGGAGTTTTGCCTTGAGACTAACTGGAAAAGATTTGACTTGTCTTGCCTGACCTCATTTGTATGGAGCGCACCCTAAAAAATTCCAGGGCTCCAGACTTTAGTCTCCCTGCTCACAAAATACGAGTAGAAGCTGCTCAAATACTTACTATCTCTCTTCATTTTAGTTTAAAGAGGCGTTAGAGTTCAAAGCGCTGTGGGAATATGGTGGCAAGGTGCTTGTTGAACACAAAAGTTTGTTGGGAATAAACAGAGGCAGTAGAAGATCGTCACAAGCGACCCGTCTGCGCAGAAAGGTTTCTGTTGTCTCGAGGAAAGCTGCTTGAATTGTGAAAAAGATGGTCACGGTAAGAGTTATTTACGGTTGGCTCTCCCTGCAACATCTCAAAGGAAGTTTAATGCACAGAAGCAGACGTGAAAGAATTGTCTGGCCGAAATTTTTTCGCGACATTCGTACAGAATGTCTCATGCAAAATATCTCTTACACAAAAAAAAAACCTTAGGATATTTCAGCGACTCTGGAAAAGTATCCTTCGTGGAAAATGGCTCACACACAACACATAGGAATTGGTGAAAATTTTTATTGATAGTTGTAGATCCGGCATAAGAAAGCCTTTTTTCTAAATTCATTTTACACCAGTGCAAGATATTTAGTTCAAAATAATCACTACATATACAATATACGACCCATATAGAGTAAGTAGAGAGCTTGGCGCTTCAACTGCAACTTGTGTCACCAAATAGCCGGCGCGATGTGATCCACCGTAAAGTCCCAATTTGGCTCCGCGTTGTCACTGTTAGACAAACTCTGCAGTTAGGTACGAAAGTGTCACAAGGAGACCATTGCTCTTACACACACGAACGAGCGTACTTCATCCGCAGCATTTTCAACAATGCTTTTGTAACTAAATACTGTAGAAAAAAAGGCTTTATTTGATCCATTATAGCATTCTTGAAATGGATAAGCTAGGCACTTAAGATTTAGCTACGAAAACTCTGCTCATCCAAGATTTGTAAATGCTCTTGAAAAATACTCGATAAAACAGCACTAACAGTTAGCTATTGCTTACTGCTACTGCTGTGTCAACTGAGTATTATATCTGTACGATAAGAACCTCAAAACTAAATAAATCCTGTTAAAATGCTCGTGCTGGCCATTGAAAACGATGACAATATTAATTTTTAAAATATTAAGCTACTATTAAAAGGAAAACCTTGGGTCTGGTTTCTAAAAACAAGATAAAAAATTATTATGTACATCATTAGCGGAAAACCAAAATTTGTGACTAAAAAGTGTAATAACACATTCGATCAGTTAGTTACTATAACGCTAAGAAAAACTTGGACCGGTGTATCTGGAATTCACAGCCCGCAACCCACCTCAGGAAAATGGCTGCTGCATGCAAAATGATATGTTTAACCCACCAACCCATCAGAGCAAAATAGCATGGTAACCCACCAACCAATCAGAGCAAGATGGCCTTTTTTTCAAGCTTCAAATACTACCATTCTTACTAGGACGTTTTCTTGACAATTAATATGGGTAAACTTTCACTTTGTATTTTTTAGACGGTATAAAAAAATGCAACACCGCTGCTGAGGTGCTCGCCAGCTTCCGATGCTGCTGCCAGGGCTGCCATTGGGATTCATAAAAATAAACCATGAGCTTGGGATAAAACCCATATTTGGCAGCCCAGTGTGCTGAATGCCAGATACAGTCGATAAAATCTGCACATCCCAACCGATACCCCGTCGTTTGTCACTAGATAAAAGTGCAACAACACTATTCGTTACCAAAGTTTTGGTTCATTTGAGCTAGCAAGGAGGTTGATTCCGCAAAGCCTTCAAAAAATACTCATGATGTAGTTTATAAACCAGCTGTGTGTTTCATTCTCTTTCAGAGCTGAATTCTACCATTATTTGTCTGCTGCATATACTGTATACACTATCTAAAATACTGGAAAATAAACTGAACATATCTTGCAGCAATATCTAAAAATAGGCACTATACTTCTAGCAGATATATCTTAAGCGAGATCACTCCATAACCCCATAACGCTTAGCGTCAACGCTTGTTGCCCGTTCAAAGAACACCATTGCCGCAGAACGAATCATGTAATTGAGAGGCTTAGAGCTGCGGACCTAACTGTTGTCATTAGCTTCGGCAGATACTCGTACATAATTACCATCAAAATATACTTACAATGAGTTATACTATGCAAGAGTTATAAAAGTAATAACCTACATATATACGTATACGTCCAGAGTAAATATTTGAGCACTACGACAACCGAACAGTAATGCAATGCACTCGTGACTGGTAGCGTGTTGCATTCATGCTCTACAGCTCGCGTAAAACCATCCGAGTAACTTAATACCCAGTAACGAAAGGCATCAGCCCGGCCGACAAGAAACACGGAACATTGCCATGTCGATGAACCCTTAACGCAAACTTAATTGGCATGAAAACATTAAGCTAAGCATGAATAAAAATTCAGTTTTTTCAACGAGCCATAAATGCATGTTTCAAAATAAATATAGTCTTCCGTATGGATCGCTAGGCACATGTTCAGAGTTAAAAACATAGCCAAGCGCATTTTAATTGGCAATTCAGTGACAAGAATTACATCTACGTAGTAAAGATTTACAATATAGAACTGCAAGAGAATAATGTAGTTACCGAGGAATACAAAAAAAAAAACAGCCGAATGGAGGCAAGAATTTATAGTAGAATACTGTAAGCTACAGTAAAAATGGGGAAGTATAGTAGAAAACAGTAAGTTACAGTAGAATGGCGGAAACTGACGTAGACTTCTAAAGTAAGCTGCAATACTATAATAAACCGATCAGTGGCTGTCGCAGGGGAGGTGGTGCCCTGGCCACTTAATTCTTGCATTTGTAACAAAGAGACACAAAAATTACGCCCAAAACTGGAAAAATATTCCGAAAAATGAAATTACCTAAATTATTTGAAGAGTTTAGGTAAATATAAGTTAAGCACTTCCTTTGATACACAATATTTAAATAGTAAACAACTAACTATCAAATTCACTGCTGAAAATCAATCAAACAATTCATTAGCTTTTCTAGATATTTTAATAACTAATCAAGGCTCAAAACTGACCACTAGAGTTTAGTGAACACCACATTGTCAGGCCTCGTGACAAGTTTCTTCAGTCACTGCTACAAGCAATTTAAAGTCAATGGCGTAAAAACTCTGCTATTTCGGGCATACCATTACCTTCTTCCTAAATTGTATTTTCTAATGAAATAATCTTTCTCCCATTATTTTTTTTAATGACGGTTATCCGTACCAATTTCTGGACCGTTATTGCAAACTGTTCCTAGACAAATCATCCGATCACGACATTACTAAGCCTTCTGTCCGTAAATTAGACTTCTGTATACAACAATGTCTCTACCAACACGGTAAACACTAAAAATGTTACTCTCTGGTGCTTACTCACAAATAAACTTCAAATTTTCATGCAAAATCGCATTTACCATTTGCTCCTACCTTAAATACAGACAAGCCACCCACACCTCTCCTGTTTAGAGTTTTCGATAAGTTCCACTGCAGAAACTGAAATGCTTCATATATACAGGTAGCCCTGGGCATTACAAAGCTCGAATCCTTCAACATTTAGGGTTTACCACTCGTAAAACCAGCTTATTCGGATCCCGTCTCCATGCAGAGAAAAAAAAACTCTCCTATTAGTAAGAAAGTCTTCTCCATCATAGACTTTTGCACCCACTCGAATTCAGAACTTTCGAATTTCTCTATATCCATAAAACAAAACCCAGCCATAACATTATGATCTCGGTTGCATCCTTTCACACAATTCAAGCCTAATCCCTTATCCTCTGACTGTACAGGCATTGGCATCCGTACCTTCCAAGCAATTTCGTTCATTTGCATTTTAGACCTCTCCATAGTAACATCTCTACTGTACACTAGCTTTAGAAATGAATTTTTAAATTTTTAGTAACATAAGTTATCCATATATTTTTCATTTTTATTTTTCAAAGAAATTGGCTAAGCTTGCATCCCATAAATGATGCCCTTCCATTGGGATATCAGGGATACCACCTCCTGCCCATTCTGCGCCTCCACCTCATTCGCACGTCACTTCAACCAACTAAATTGACGGGCCTTTAACAGTTGAGAAACTTTTGTCGAGATCAGCATAGCTCATTAGCCATAACTGCTTTGAAACTTGAGTTATTAGTTGAGGTTTTGATGTCTTGGGTTGAGTTTTGTGTGTTAATCTCAAGCCGATTACTAGAAATTGAGGCTCAATTAACTCAAAAGGAACGGATTGTGGATCAACGCTTGAGAGTCGATCCAGTTAGGCGGAAGCAATGCTCATGACTGAAGATGAGGATAAATCAAAAATAATGAATTAACTTCTCTCAATTCAGTTATCCTTATCAAATGTACCTGACCTCTTTTTTCTTTACTCAGTGCTGAAGTGCTGTTGTAAGTGACGCAGATTATTGGAATTTAGATTTTCAATTCTATATGCTACATACAGCAAATTCTCTGTAAAGGTAAGTTTAAATTCACAGTTCAAATGTTGAATCTAATCAGATCCCCGTTTAGACTTACCTCGTTAGAGGGAGACTAAAAGACGCCGTTACTGAGGTTTTTCTACGCGCAGTACTTTTTCTTTTCAGCAGGGTTGATCTTAATTAGTGACTAATGCAGCTTCTCCATGATTGAAAGGTTATCATGGCGACGATTTACTTGAGGTAAAGTAGTACGCACCGTAAGTTACATTTTATTTAATATCCGCAAAAGTCTACCAAAGTTAAAGCGAATGCTTTGCGCGAATTACAATCATTCGCATAGGTTTAAAAAGACAAAAGTAGAGTACTTTCATTCACTAAGAATACTTTCCATTACAACAGGTTATAAAGTAGAATATTTTTTATACATACATCAAAAGTACAATAAACTGTATTGAACAATTTTACATACTTTTAAATAATAAACAATCGCGACGCAGACTTCGCCTCTCTCACATACGACGCCATTGTGGAATTACCCAAGATAATTCGATTTTTGAATTACCCAAGATGCCTTGTTGCAAAAGGAGTGACTTTATTGGCTGATACATTTTTGTGTGACATCACTATACTGCAACTGCATGCTCTTTGTCTGGCATAACTTCCATAGTAAATGAACTGTAGCTAGCTGCGCAGCTTTCTGTTGTTTACAAGGTTTATATATTTATATATTTAAGGAACAGAAGGATGTTTTAAGAACCCGCCTATAAATAGACACTTCAATGCATTCGAGTGGTGAGAAATATGAACGTAGGGAAAAAACAATCATGTAAACCTTGAGCAGACAATGCCAGCTCAATGTGCAAAACTTGCTGAAAATGTTTACCGCTGTGTGGAGCGTCCGCCATATTGTTCTCTCGTCGGTTCTAGATTGTGTTATGTGTTGTGTGCGCTCCATATTTGCTGCAAGATATTGCACAAAACAATCGTTGGTGGTGATATTAGTGTTTTTAGTGAAATTTTAAATAGACTCTGTATCAAACAGAAGTGGGTTAATGAGCAAAGATCCATGTAACAAACGAGAAGTGAGGACCATATCGAGTGATGGTGAACATGCCCATTTTCCGTCGAAATTCCTCATTGCCTTGAGATTCTTTATATTATTACTACATTACAAGAACAATACTAGCTACAATTTTTTATGTAATACCAACTATAGATTAAAAATTATCGAGCATAAAAATTAGCAGGTTTAACAGGAGAAATAATGTTGTAACAAAAAGAAATGCATTCTATTCATGGTCGAACTGACATAATGGTACCCGCGCGACGCCATAATTTAAACAGACAAATGTGGGACGACCTCATGTTAGTTTAGCCATAATAATAATAATATTATTAATAATTGAATTACATGTGAGGGCAAGCTTCTGGATACGAGATGCCCGTACTGTGAGATAAATCGCAAAGGCAAACAACGGCGGCTGGAGAGGGCGCTTGCGGTGAGTACTCTTATTCTTTTTCTCTTCCAAGTGCTTCTAAACGATAATGTCCAGCCTATGTATTGTCCAGCCTATTGTCCAACCTATAGACTGTTAAGCTTATATATTGTCCAGCCTATATATTGCCCAGCCTGTATATTGTCCAGCTTATATGCATATTGTCCAGGCTATGTATTGCCCAGCCTATATATTGTCCAGCTTATATATTTTCCAGCCTATATATTGTCCAGCCTATATATTGTCCAGCTTATATGTATATTCTCCAGGCTAAGTATTGTCCAGCCTATATATTGTCCAGATTATGTATTTTCCAGCCTATATATTGTCCAGCTCATATGTATATTCTCTAGGCTAAGTATTGTCCAGCCTATATATTGTCCAGATTATATATTTTCCAGCCTATATATTGTCCAGCCTATTTATTGTCCACCCTATATATTGTCCAGCCTATATATAGTACTGAGCAAAGGGACGGGTCCACATCGAAGCGCGGGGGTCAATGCCGTCCTCTCTCTTCACCTCGATTCCCAAACCCTAGCACGGTCCGGTGCACACGTTAGTGTTTTGAAGGCGTTCTTTCGGCTAACCGTCCCAATGTGTTACTCTGCCTTTGCAACAGCAGAAAGTGCACGTGTTGCTTGGTTTTATTTTGTATCAAGTTTTTAGAAGAAACTGCCATAACAGGGAGTAGTTAGGGTAACATGTCTAGTACCCGTCCACCATGCTAGTAGCCGTCCACTTGGATTTAAAAACTTCCTGTGTGAAAACTAGCAGTGCTAGAAAGCCGCACATAGTCTTAAACTGTAGGGTGTTATTTAGCCTACAGTTTAAGCCTATGTACGACTCTCTAGTACTGCTAGTTTTCACAAAGGAAGTTTTTAAACCCAAGTGGACGGCTACTAGCATGGTGGAAGGGTAGCGCTATCGTCTTCACGATTTGTGTGTGTGTGTTTGTGTACGCAGATCGTGTGCGCGTGAGCGGCGTTCAAGTTGGTGCGCCGCGCTGCTCGCTGTATCGCTGATTAAGTTGGGTTAGGTTAGGTAATGTTGGGTAACGTAAGGTAACGTTAGGAAAAGTTAGATAACGTTAGGTATACAAAAACGTTCGGTATGGTTCGGTAAGGTTAGGAAGGTTAGATTGGGTTACGTTGGGTTAGGTTAGGATAGGTTGGGTTAGGTAAGGTTAGGTTAGGTTAGAAGGTTAGGTAGGGAGGTTAGGTTAGGTAAGGGTAGGTTAGGTTAGGTTAGGTTAGGTTTGCCTAGATAGTGTTTATATTAGTGGTGGCGCGCGCAGGAAAGCTTACGTGAACGCAAAATCGTCGTGAGAGACGATAGTGCGGACGGGTACTAGACATGTTACCCTATAACGTTATTATCATGGTATAACATCTCTAACTCTGCCCCCTTTGCTTGCTCGCCAGCTGTGACGTCATCTGGAGACCCAAACTCGGTCGTCCACGATGGTCTCTATTTATGATTTTCATTTCTCTTTTTCCTATAACCAGTTCAATCCAAATGCAGGTAGCGATGTACTGCAAAAGTTATATAAAGCTCTCCATGGCTTGCTAGCACTGTCAAAGAATCCTCTGGAATCTACGAAATGCAATGGTTTACCGTATACTTTAATATAGCGTATGAGAAATTGGACATTTTATGGAACATAAAATAAATATATTAAGGTATATTTTTACTGTTACCCCCACTCAGATCCAGTATTTTTCTTAGTTTATTTAGGTAAAACAAGACATTCTAAGATTTCTTTCATGAATAACGTTTGTGTCGGGAATGCTTAGCTTTCGAGATATTTGACCTTGACATTCCCATTGTTCTTTACGAGAAAAAAGAACCGGTGTAAGTCCACTGTAATTTAGTGAATTTAGTGTATTTACCTGTAGATTATTGCATTTTAAAGTGTTTAGAGTCTTCTTCCGTAGTTAACGGTATTCTACAGTAGATTACTCTGGTTTACTACGTACTACTGTGATTTTTAATATTCTACTGTAGTTTATAGCAGTCTTTAGAAGTTTACAGCAATCTACTGCAGCTTACGGAATTTTAGTGTAGTTTACAACAATCTACTGAACTAAATGTAGTTTACTACAATGTACTACATTTTATTACATTCTACTCAGGTTTTCGGTATTCTGCTGTTGTTTACCGTGTTTCATTGTAGCTTACCGTATTCGTCTGCAGTTTCCTGCATTCTGTCCATAGCTTACCTTACCCATTTACCTGGGAATATGTGTACGTATAACAATGCAGCTTAGAATGCTTCATGGCAGACAAAGACAAGTGAAAATGGCGTTTTGCTCCAAATATTTCCTACCTCCTCTATACAATCTGGATTACAAGAGGGAAAGCGGCTAAAAACCTTGTCTAAAAGCTCAGTGAAATTGCTTGACGGTGCAGATAAAACCGCTGCATGTTTGCTCCGTCGCCGGCAATATGGCGTCTCGACTTCCATTTATTAGTATTCAAGCAAAGCAACAGCTTGCTCAGCCATCCTCTTCGCGTAAAGATTAACTTGTGCAGATTCTTTCGAATGATTTGTTAGGACAACAGTCCGTGTCTCAAGTAAAAGTGAAGCTTTTCATAATTCTGTGAGGTGGGAACGGCTTCGTAAGAAATTAACTTCATAGCTCCAGAATAATTATTCCGAGTCTTGTCAACTCCTTTCCCGCTAATAACTTGAGCTAAAAATCTATATTTTATAATCTTCTTAAAGTTATTTCTTTCTCGAAATAATAATATATCAAATTAGGCCAGAAGCGTAGCTCCTTCCGATGGCAATGGGAAAATTTTCACAATTATTTGATTGCCTATAATGTTGGGGACGCTTCTGATCCAATTTGAACTTGGGAATGAGATTTCCTTCTCTGCCTGCTTATATTGAAATAAGCCGAGATGTGATCATTCTCGCTAATTCTGTGGATTTAAATTTATCGGCGACAGTCAAGGCAAGGCTAAAGGATGACAGGCAGTCATCGACCAAATCATGAGGCGATTCATTAAAATGAGGACCTACCTATATCACTTAAAGGACCTTAGTAAAATGTATTGAGTTATTCCCGAATAATTCTCTGTAGTGCACTTGAGAGTAGCCTGTAGGCTTTGAAAACAAGCTATCAACTTCAATAACAGTAATTAACTAATTAAAACGGTTGGGAAGGACTTAAAATGATAAATATACTTTCGAACAATCGCGGGCAATGTTTAATTCAAAGATATATATCATGCATGTTAAGCTTCAACATTGTTACTGTAACTTATCAGTGAAAGAAAAAAATTGGTACGTACATGAAATGACCCTAACAATCACTGAAACACATAACATGTACGTACAGACTACGCCTTTCAAAAAGTAAACAATAATGTTACATCATGTATGCTCTGAACAAATTCCACCTGCAACGCTCGTAACGAACACCTGGAATTGCACATTTTAAGCCATTTTATTAAGGGCTGCATAAAACGATCACGACCTATAAATAAGACTACGAATATCAAAACACTCAAAAACTCGTCCTACCTATTAGTAGGACTATGTTTAATTTCAAAAGAGTCGCTTTAATTATCTCGTGCCAGAATAAAAATCACTTTTAGTGTAAACAGCACTATTTATTTGTAGCCACCGCAAATGATTACAGTAGGCACGAAATGGTAAATTCAGTGTCAGCAATGTGACGTCACTAGCACTGGCTTCATCACGAACCAATAACAGGGTATGAATTGGTCACTATGGTCAGGTGATACTATAGTAATGAAGTGCGCGCCCAATCCAGAAGGCCGCCTGTCGTGTACAAAAGTGGCGTCACTAGCACTGGCTTCGTCACGAACCAATAAGAGGGACTGGATTGGTCAGGTGATGCTATAGCAATGAAGTGCGCGTCCAATCCAGAACGCCACCTGTTGTGTACAAAAATGACGTCATGAGCGCAGCGCAAATAAAGATATTTGGTCTGTTCCCTATAGGATAATTTTTTTCTTTAGAAATGAAAATAAATCGTTTACCTCCATTATGGCACAAGTCATTTTATCATACAGAGAACGTCTGAATTAATTTGGCATTAGCAGAATCAAGTATTTTTTTCTCATCTTGAAGGTTTTTTTTTTAACTGTTATTCCATATGAATGAAATTAATTATATATAAATTTACTGAACAACAAACTTTCCTGAAACAAATTAGCGAACCTACAATTGTACTTCAGTGCACGTAGGTTCTGTCGAACAAATATTCTCAGGGATTGAAATTTCGTGGATTCTACATTTCGTAGACTTCATGTTCTGTCGACTTACAACTCCTTACACTTTACTTTATATTATAGAGTGAAGATTGGTAGTAAAATCTATGTTTAATAGAATCGAGTGTGTTCGGCTAATTCTAACTTACTGGTTTGCCCCTGTCTGTCTACCAAGCAGACCCAATCGCTGAAGCTCATTCTAAAGCGGAGAATCAAACATTTTGAGTTGACGTCTCACACATGGTACCGTAATGCAGGGGCCACATATGCATCTCTATGACCAACAGGTTGCTAGGATGAGCAGCTCGCCGGCCGTTTCAGTACAAATTTACAATCGGTAGCATAGATACTGTGGCATAAATGACTTCCGAGTCTCCAATCCTTGCATCAAGTCGTCTGTGCAAATGCCCAGTGTGTCCCCAACATTAGAGCGGGTGCACATTTACTCAAAAGTGGCTCAGCCACTCAACTTTTCGCTTCGGCGGTCCCGTTGGCGTGACTACTGCTTGGGCGTTTGAATGCCTCACTTAAACTATTCGTCATCGCAAATATAAACCCACTCAGAAGTAGGTGTTGTGCTCAAAGCTTGGCCATTGTCGCTTGTGATACTTACCGTACAAACTACAAGAAATCAATCATATTTTAGATAGTCTTTCTAGTTGTATAGCAATGTGCAAGCCGAAGCCATGTCCGCGGTTGCGTAATCGGATGTGGAATCACGTGGAGACGCAACTTTAGTGTTAGCGTGCAATCGCTAGTAAAGGGAATAGATAATTCTAAAGGAAATGGGCAAATCGAAGACTCTTTTTGTTCCTGAACTACTGAGAAATCGACAAGCATTCAGAGCAGGTAATCGCGTGTCGGTAAGGTACTTGTTTTGCCGTGGAAGATTTAAATGAATTTCATCTTATTTTAAATACATCGCATGTACAAGATTTATTCTACAGCTAGTTGTGCTACACATTTGCAAGTTCATGTATCATTTTTGCTAATTAATTAGGCCCTTAATAAACAAGATTCTCATAGTGCCTGATGCACGCCATACTACGATGATTGAGTGACCTACACTACACGCTCTAACAAACGCAACACAACAATGCAGGTTTTTGGATCTGCGAAGTTGCAGGGTGTAGGCCGTTGTCTGTACCCGAAAGCGGCGGGTCTGCTTGGTATAGACAGACACGGGCAAGCAAATCGAAACAACAGCAACAACTTGATGAACGTTGAGGGTGTTGCTCTGTCAGAGTGCCTGAAAGGATACAAAAGAGATAAATAATGTCCGCATACTTTATTGTACAGTATACAACAGTTTTATCTGAACTACATGTACGTGTTAGAAAATTTTTTAATAGCAGTTCTTATTCGGCAATATTAGTCGGTAAGTCATCCAGTTCATCAATATTTGTTAGTAAATTTGAGAACAGAAATTCTATACAGCAACACTTGCTAGCAAATTTCTTTGTATGAGTTTTAGTTTACTTCAACAGATTTAAATTTTATGAGTCAATTGCCGCACATAAATCTCCATGCGTGCTCCACGGCTCGTAAGACATCATAGAAGTAAAGAATGACTCACTTGTTGGCCAAAAGAAAGAAGCGTAATTGGAGTTTTTACGTTTGGCGCACCTAATTACCAGCGAGTGCCAATAGACTAAAAGAAAAACTAGCAAGTTGTTGGGAAGCAAAAGTTGGAAATTAAGGCTGACGCCAGCAGTGCTACTGCTTTTCAAGCGACTTTTGATGCACTTTTCGTCCATAATTTTTTTTTTCAATAATTACCGATAAACAACGTGACAGCTATTTGGATCACAGAAGGGTGTTGTTCCTTCACTGCAAGGTTTATCATACATGGTGTGTACTTAACAGTGTTATTCCTTCGTAAAAGGAGAGATTAAGAACATTACATTGTAGAGTTAAAGTACTTTACTATGCTGCTTCAGGGCGCAATCTATCGCAGTACCTAATATTCAGTTCCGATATAGGCAGCGCCAGTCTTGCAGTAAAAAAAGTGTTTTCTCAGAACTAGCGCCTTCCTGCGGTGGCGTACTATCTGTCATGAGGGGAGCCTACTGCACAGCTATCACAAATGATTTTTTCTATTAGGGTCCTGGAAACCTTTATGGTCTTGGGACAACGTTCGTCTCACGGCGTGTACTAGTAACCAATGGTGGGCATCTGTGGGCATTTGTGGTCCTGTCATGTGAGCGAAGAAGGCAGGGAGTCTACGTTCCATTCTTTCTGTCTTACCTATGGCGCAGCCCTGTAATTGGCAGCTGGGAGTGCCTATGTGTGCTTATGCCCTGTCTCTGGTCCGATA
Source organism: Parhyale hawaiensis (assembly GCA_001587735.2). NCBI lineage: Eukaryota > Metazoa > Arthropoda > Malacostraca > Amphipoda > Hyalidae > Parhyale > Parhyale hawaiensis. The sequence goes on along the minus strand of LQNS02278159.1, from coordinate 9,049,081 downwards.
CCATAGAGTTCTATAGCGTCACTGAACGCATGAGTGCTGAGTTTGCATGTCGGCGATCGTGCCTTCGCTTCAATCCCCTGCAAGTGAATTATTGCGATAGTCGAATTGCACAGTTGGCGTTTCTGGCAATTTCACGGCATTGCGGGGCACTACCCCAATCAGATTTGGGACCGGTCGGGGGGTTGCGGCTGTCACAGGAGCCTTCCATCACTGCAGCCACAGCTCCGATAATCCGTAGTCGATTGGAGCCGTACATTTTGCTGAAGACTGGTGGCCGTCTACCTGCGGTGCAAGCCCGTACACGTGGATTCACCAGTTGAGGTGCGTGCGGTCAAGTTGACTTTAAGTTTGCTTCTCTCAGTAGTTCATGGCTGCTAAAATGTGGGTGCCACACAACACCACTCTGGGATAGTTCTAATACTTTCGTGTACTGTACAGTACCGTAAGATAGCAGCCGTAAAGAATGAAATATATCCTGGTATAGAAAAATGCAAGAGTTCCATATTAGTTACCCAGAGAGCTAGTAGACGCCATGAGTCGCATATCATTTGTAGTAAGCCTAGCCTCTCTTACTTTTAAAAATGTGAGTTATGTTCACTTTACGAGTATTTACATATAAAAAGAAAAATAGTCTGCCATAGACTTGAACTGAAACTTAGTAATACAAATGTTCAATTTTAGTACACTAATGAGCTACCTGCTTGGCCACGCCAGGTTTATATGTCATTGAAGAGCTCGTCTACTAATTAATTAATATTACAGCAACGTAATTGGCTTCGGAAAACAATGGAGACGCTCTCGGATGAGAGTAATTTCAAACTCACAGAACAAAAATGTTTCTGAAAAAAAAAATATTGCTTACTCTGGACGTTTTGCTGGAACTTCGAGGGAACTGAATAACTAACGATGAACGTTAAAGCTCATGTGCTGCATAGTCCATCAACTGATATTCACTGCAGCTACCATGGTATCATAGAAAAAATTACTAGTGTCCTCGTGCAAGCCGCCAATAGGCAACAACATGGCAGTACCTCACCCGAAACCACGGTGACAGACACTGAGGGATGCGAACAGACATTGCTCTCCAGGTGCGGACGCACAAATCACACTGCTGCCATACATCTTCGGTTTCATTCCGTTACAGTGTCATGCAAAAATATAGCTGGTAGTGAAAAAATTATAAGTGAGTATAATAACTGCACGCAGGAATCTGCTTTTAGTTTACAATGACAAAATTTTGTTTGATGTGAAAAGTGCTAGGTACTGATGACGTCCAGCGTCTCTCGGATATGAAACAATGTACTCGTATTTATGCCGAGGACACATATGCATTTCTACCCCCAACTTGTTGTTCGGATGTGCAGCTCGCGTGCCGTCTCGATACATACTTAAAATCGGTAGCATAGATACCGTGTCATAAATGACACCCGAGTCTCGCATCTTTGGATCAAGTCGTGTGTGTAAATGTCTAGCTCGGAGTAGGTATAGGGGGAGACGACGTATATAACGAAAATTCTGCACAGCCGCCTGCGGGCTATTTTATGGTACGCGCTGGCTGACACACTGCCTGGTTTGCACGTTGGCTTGCTGACTGGCTGGCTTGAATGGGTGGCGTAGATGCGAGCTGAGATTTCTTTTAGCTGTAAAGCAGAAGACTCGTGCTCTTCTTTATTTTCATTAGCTGCAAATACCGTCTACGCAAGAAATTTCGGAATTTCAGTTTTCGATGCACTGGAACTAAATGGCCCTCGGTATGCAGGTTACAACGCTCCATAAGTATTCATCCCTTCCTGATTCCTGAATGAATTGTTTGTAAGCAAGTGCCGCCAACCAAGGCCCCCTAGACAGAGGGGGCCTTGCTCCAACACACTCCCGCGTGTCCAAATGGCTGCTGATTGGGTGCAGGTAAAGCCATTGTTTCTTTTATATCTAAAGGGACATCGCGAACAGTGCTCATCAGGACGCTGCTGTAGAAGGCCGCCTTGAGAAAGCCAGCGCGAACTCATTTTTGGTCCCACTGCCGAGGACTTACGTCATCTCCCATATATTTACTCCGAGATGTCTTGTGTGTCCCCAGCATAAGAGAATCCTAAGTGTTTATCTGGTCATTGAAGATTAATCGACTGGGGATTTTTTATAAAGCTGTAAAGTGATATTGATACAGATTTTAGCAGCATTTTTTTTATTCACCAATATCAGGCTTAATTCTTTGGCCAGGTTACAAAACTCTTGCTACCATCAATAAAAAAATGGAAACTAATTGTAACAAAATGCAAATGTAACCGTGAAGAAGACAAAATAATTTTGTGGCAGGCCCTAACATATTTGTCATCACAAACAGACTTCACTCTTATGCTGGGGCAACGCTAGGCATCCGCAAAGACAACTTGATGAAAGGATGCAGGACTCGGACGTCATATATACCACGGTATCTATGCTACCGATTTGACGTACGTATCGAAACTAAAGGTGGACCGAATATTTGGGTTCACATTCACGAATATTCGCATATTTCCAATAGTCGCATTCGCATGTCGACATGCGAATATTTTGCGAATATCTAAGCATATCCACCGATGAAGGGACACTTAATTAATATCCTCTGAAATGGTGGAAGATGCACACGAATATTTATCCTTATCTTGCTCAGTTAGCGAAGTCTTATCTTACATGTCCGCGCCAACTAGTGTTGCGAGTGAGCGTCTTTTTAGTGGTGCCGGCCTAGTATACGATGACAAACGAAGTAAGCTGACTGGTGAAAGAGCAGAAAAATTGTTATTTTTGAAGTTCAACCTGCTAATAGTAGAATTTAACTATTAGATACTTGGAGTTTATGCATGTACTAGCAACAGCAATAATGGATTGTATGCAATCTAGTGAACACTAGTCAAGCTACTAGAAAATTATCCTCTTTCAAAGGGAGGTGGTTGGGGAAAGAGGTTGGTGGGATGCATGTAAGAGTGGGTCCTTGCACCGCATCCGGAAAATAAAGAAAATTTAATGCTTGAAGGGCGAGGCAAATAACACATGAAAGGATATATGTGCATCTTTTATTTCGGTTAATATATGTGCCGGCAGTGATCGCTACGGCAACAATGACAACGGTTCGCCCGTTTTGCAGCGCTGCTTGCTGCTAAGTCGACCATCTTAAAAACTCCACTTTTTTCTGAAATGATTATAATTGACGCTAATAAAATATGTTAGTAGATATATCTATGATGTAAAGCGATATTATTATTATTATTATTATTATTATTATTATTATTATTATTATTATTACTAGAGTACCCGCACTGTCAAAAATAACAGCTAGGATTTACTGAAGACTCTTTTCATTTAACATGCTTTCGTTGCTAATGTTTCTGAAGGATACGCTGCAGCAGCCCACTCAAATTGTCATAAAAGATAAGTGCTCTCATTTTCAATTCAGCTAAGCAGCACAATCGTCTCCTACCCTACGTGACATGCGAAAAAATCTTCCTTTATCAAGCAGTAAAAGATTATCGAATATAATTGAATTCCCCGTGGCGTATCCATTATACTGAAGGATTGGCCTTCAGCACATCTAAGTTTTTCTCTTGAAGCGAAAACTGCTCCGTCAACGAAAGACAGCAAGCTAGAAGAAATAATTGTGTTTACTGTCCCGTGAAAAATCATCGCTTCATGTGGGCTTAGTTGATCATCACTGAATTTATACGTCTTCAACTGAGAGGAAACATATGTTTTGATATGTACAGAAAGTTACGAAATGAAACTCTTATTACAGCGCTAAGAGAAGCTGCAAATATTTTCAATCCTTCTCTGTCAAGAACCTTTTCACGCAAAAAAAGCATTCAGATAAAAGGATAAGGATTTCTCTTCTGCCACCTTCCGCAACCTGGTCATCGAACTCCATGAAAACGTTAATTAATTGCAAGATCTACAACCTGGCCAATATTTTGGCTATTTCGTTATGAGCGTGACACAAAACTTATAAATATACAACACACGACGGTCATTCTTACCATTGATTATTTTTAAATGACGCAGTTCTGCAGAAGGTACATACCCTCTCCTGTGGGTTAACGTTTACTTTATTACATCGAATATTTTTTTTTATTCCTTGAGTTTACTTCCATTTAGATTTTTCTTCATTTTCCTTGCCCAAATTCGTCCTCCTGCACCACTTCAGCAGAATGAATCGAAGAAATTAGCTATTAATTCGATAATTATTAGAATCACCCAAATCTTCCCTGTCTGAAACCAATACCAGTCATAAATTTTATGATTTGCATTAGAGTAGGAGGCTTATACCTTGCAGCGCAACAGACATACAACGTACGTATGTTTTATTCAGTTCCTTCTTCAACATTAATTATCCATAGACAAGTCAGTGTGCTGAGCTCGTATCAGTCTGCTATCAATCGTAGTTTTCCTCTGTGAGTGCCAGCAACTGTATGTATGAGTCATCACCTTTTGCTCCGTCTTTCTTATTTTTGCGAAGAGTAAGCGGCAGATATCTACAGGATGGCTTGAGGTGCAAGGGCCCCCTACCATTAAAATGACCTGAGTCTAGTAGATTATGGCGTTATGTGCTTCTTCATAATAGCACAAATGTTATTTCTCTAGATGTTAAAGGCGGCAAAAGTAATGCCTCTTAGTTAAGACCGTAAAAAGAAAAGAAAGCATAATGCAAAGAACTAAGATACAATAATTACACGGGCTGTATCGCTGCTAATCAAAACTTTCCACGTCCGACCCTCTGGGATCATATTGCTTTTCCTCGAAAGCTTGCTCAGACTATATAGTAGTGATATTATGCTAATCAGCGTTTTTAATATCTAATGTTTTTCTTTGACAAAAACATTGAAGTTAAGCAGTAATTGTGTTAATTATTAGTTTTTCATTATTAATGCTGGTGCACTAATTTATTAGAAAAACATTATGTCTTGAATAACTTGAGTCTATCTCACCGATGCAATAATGCAATTGAATACTCTCATAGAAGCTTCAAATGGCAGTAACCAATTAGGAGTCCGTGTTAAAAATGTGTTGGGAAGCGCCTCTGAAGAGCCTTTGTTTAGATTCTTACTTGCGTTAAATGTTCGCACTTTCGCGTGTTCCTTAGTACGTAAATCGTACTCTGAATGAGCACCCGTGACGAGCTTGTTCCATTAAAAGACTATATTAACTGCGGAAGACCTTCGCTCAGCTTAGAGCCACGTGATAAATCAATCAATGATATAGCTTTCCATTGAGTAGAAATATCTAATAGATAGGCATGTTACTCGATAATGACAGCATTTTCAATTACATGTATATAAAGAAGGATACTGCCAGGTGCACTGGGCAAAGGAACATCTGTAATATTTAAACGGCTTCGGAAAAGTAAAGCGAGGCCTCATCGCCACTGCCTATCACATTGATCCACCTCATTAAGGAGCTCGTTACTTGCTTAAGCCGCGGATCTTACAGTTCGGCAGCTTCATTGATTTCCTTTACGACGCAATTTTTTGCATCTTTTAGTCCATGGAGGATCCTTGGGCATACTTTCTATGCCCACATCATGCCCAGGACTATAGGCAGCATTGAGAGTGCTTCATTCTGTATAGTTGTCGTCTATTTGTTATTATCAGGATATAGACGGCAAAGAGAGCGCATATCGTGCTTCAGAACTCTTATTATATATAGATGTTATTAGCAGCATTGAGAGTGTTTCATGCACCATAGTTGTTGTCTTTTTGTTGATACCAAGATAAAGACAGCATTGAGACCGCTTCTTATCTGAT
>LQNS02278159.1:9004982-9017814 GCA_001587735.2 Parhyale hawaiensis | reverse complement strand
ATTACAATTCCATGCTACACGCTTAGAAATGAAATAGCGGATCAGAAAGGATTGCCATCAGGCGCAGGCCGCCAGCAATCTGGTGGCAACAAAGCGGTGCGGTCTAACGCTCAAGTTTGCGCCAGATGCCAGACGCAGCTGGCACTGATCTCATGCAGCGACCCCGCACCAATTGCTCCAAGCTCTTGCCTTTAATTAAAAAATCCCAACTTCCTGTCACTACGATAATTTCTGCGGTAAATGCCAACCGACAAAACTTAATGAACGAAAAGAACGACACAGGTGAGTGATAGCTATTTCCATACAAGTGCTCCAATCATTTGAAACTGAAAAGTAAAGATGAACAATGATACCTAAGTGAAAACTTACTGCACTACAAAATAGATTAAACAAACTGGCCTAAGAAGAAAGACAATGAAGTGGCGTACCCCGCAGTGGCATGGAATAATACATAGCTACATTGATGGCAATGCTGCAAATTTTCTAACATTTATGGCCAAGGGATAAAATACCCTCGAAATATGATGCGTCAAAAATAAATAATCTTCACAATGTGCAAAATTTGCAAATCTCTAAAGACAGTTATGAATTAAATTTTTCACGCTCGTACCTTCCTTCCTTCCTTCCTTCCGAGGCATAACTAACTCAAATATCGCATCTTAGAACCGTAGACTTCTGTGTCCTTTTTTTTCTATCAAAATACTAGAGGCCTCAGACGGTCATCAAATATTGGCGGTAGAAAACAATAACTTCAACGACGCCCAGTTTTCCTCTCGTGTCTTCACACGGTTCTGGTCTCAGGAATATTAACCCTTTTTCCGACGCTGATCTACACATGTTGCGCACTGTTAAATTAAAAATGCATATTTGCAATTCAGTACAGTACAACCAGTTTCTTTGCTAGCAGGCAGAGGTACTTTAGTCGTCTTTAATCCTTCAATTTAAACATTTGTTAAAATAACAGCCCTCTAGCCGATTAGCAGATAAATTATTTTCTCTTATCTTACCCATAACTTTGGAACGGAGATCCAGGAAAGCTTTTTTACAAAACTGTGTTGTTATAGTTGATTCATTAACTTCATCAACATAACATATTTGTTTGTTGTAAGTATCATGTACCTGCCACAGGTGGTTTTGATATTATAAATTTCTATAGAAATATAGTAGGAACTATTTACCAACCGATGCTTGCGTGTTAACGCCGGTTCGAATAACTGACCCTCGTTCTTCCAGCTGAACGTACCCTATGCTGCTCATCCCTCGGTATTCCACCGGCCTGCACAGTCGTGCTTACTTAATTACTTACGCAATACACATTTTCATTTCTTCTCGGAGTGTAAATTTGTCTTGACAACCTGTACGATTATGCGCCTGAAGCTCGGGCAGTATTAGAAATGGAATTTTCAGTGGCAAAATTCCCTTAAGCACAAAGGATGGCTGACACGTCCTCAGGCAACGTTGAAGTTAAAATAAATTCTCTACATTCAAGGATAAAACAATTCAATCAAGTGATCCGGTGTTGCTATTTAAGGTAATTTGTGCTCAGCAAGAGAACCTATAAAATACTGACATTTACCAATTAAGTCTTTTTCCTGTCTTAATTTGCTTTTATTTAATTACTGCGCTTACTGCTTTCTCGTGGATACATACTGCCTCTCATGGTTACTTACTCCCTTTTCACGGTTACTTGCTCCCTTCTCATGGTTACTTGCTCCTCACTAATGGTTACTTGCTCCCTTCTCATGATTACTTGTTCCTCACTCATGGTTACTTGCTCCCTTCTCATGGTTATTTGCTCCTCTACCGTGGTTATTTGCTCTCCTCTGATAGTTACTTGCTCCCCTCTCATGGTTACTTGATCCTCTCGGATGGTTACTTACTTCCTTCTTGTGGTTACTTACTGCCCTCTGATAGCTACTTACTGCCCTCTCAAAGTTACATACTGCCCTCTCCTGCCTGTTGACTGCCATATCTGTGTTATTTACTGCCCTCTCGTGGTTACTGACTGGTGGTGGAGGCAGGTACGGTAGGTTGAGTCCAGTTCTTCATTTCGATGTCTTATCATCTTGGCCTCCGAGACCCCACACTCAATAATGCTGCCCTATGCCGGTTCACATAAGAAAATCGCATGCGCAACATACGAGCGGACGTTCAGCCCGTGCGTCGTCTCGATTGGACAATGAAAATCGGTATCCAAAATAACGCCGGAGAGTAGTAAAGCTGAACGATGTGCGAACTGAAAGTCCGTTCATAAATTGATCGTGCAGTTGTATAGCGTAGCCCCGTATTCTGATGTGCCTCAATAGGCTTACAAGACAGTCAAACTTTTCCTGTAAAAAATAATATTTGAGTTGTTTTAATAATGATAGCATTTTAATGTGTTCAAAAAAAAAAAAAAAATCCTCTACAGGAGCGATACCCTTTGTTTCATGCGAAGTATCACATTTAGCAAGGATGATACAGAAGTACATGTATATTGTCCCAAGGTTTGTTTGGGCAATATCTGTAATGTGCAATATACAGTGAGCTTAGCATATTGTAGATAGAAACAATGAAGCTCATCGTTGACTACGCGGTGCAATATACCAATGAGTGTATTTGTTCATTTTTGGAACATCAAGTAGCTACATCAAATCGGTGTTTAAATTCACTAAACATGTCGAAGTTTTCTCCATTTTTTGAAAAATGCATTTTAAGTGGTCACTGATTTGAATAGAATTGTACTTTTATAGTTCTTGTCATAAAATTGTACTGTACTATTATGAAATTTCCGAATATTTTATTATTAATCAAGAATTTGTCTTTTCTAGAATCAGTAAAGAATAAAAATCTATTTTTAAGGAAATTTAAGTAACCCTTCAAGTCTTGAGTGATATTATTGTAACTCATGTGCTCTGTATGGAAGAAAGGGCTAGATTAGACGGTACGAAGGTACGAACTTCATGTAGTTCTAGAATATCTTTTTGATATAGAAATCTGCAAGACAGATATTTACTTTAGTCATGTTATTTCGAACTAAACTATTTCATCTTTGCCGTCAGAGCCTAAGGAAACTATCATCCCGAGGTCCGGTCAGGAAAAGTTATGCTATTTTGGTACGAAAGCGCTACCATCTTCAAGGCTTCTTACATAGTTTTAAAAACCCAGTGGTGAGAGTCTGTTCTCATGGAACCTCTCAGTTTGATTTACACTGATAAAGTGCAATGCTCCATGGCCATGGCGGAAAATCACACTGCTCTAAACTCCACCACAGTTAGGTTTTGAGCCTTGCACAAATTAGTTCAGAGTGACCATAACCGACAGCTTGGCATGTATGCAGTGTCAATACGTGGGATGCAGCACATAGTCATAGTGTGATTTTTGCATGTCATGAAAACATTCCTCGCATGTAACGACTACATATGTAACCCTAAGCAACCACTAAAAAGTTCTAGCCGAGCCGGATTCAAACCTGCAACAGCTGTCTACGCTTAATCAATACTCGCATCTTTATTTCCTGAGCCACTGCGGCATGATTGCTAAGGAAACCAGATCACTATTAAAAGTAAAGCTTAACAGTAACTATTATTGGTGAAGTTAGTAAAAATTGGTTGACGACCATTATTATAATCTTAAAATGCAACGTTTCGATGCACGCATCATCATCATCATCATCATCATCATCATCATCAGGCTGGAACAAAGAAAAAGGAAAACCTCAATACCCACCAAGGAATAAATTGGTAATTGTTGAAATATTTGAGCTACACCTATTGTAGCTTCATAGCTATTAAGTAGCAGAACCATCTAGCCAAATTTCCATTCTTGAAATAAAAGGAAGAAAGCAATACTATATTAACGTACCTATGCCAGTAAAACGACAGTAAAAAGGAAGGGAAGAAAGAGAAAAGCCCTGTGTCAAACATCACGGCTAGATGGTTGTGATACTGAATTGCAATGAAGTTACAATATTAGATAGGCGGCAGTAGACGAACCAAGAGGCCCATTCCCAAAGAGACTGTAGGTCAAATATTTTAACAATTACTGATTTGTTCCTTGGTGTGTATTGAGGTTTTCCTTGTTCATTGATACAGCCTGATGATGATGATGATGATGATGCAAGTGCATCGAAATGTTGCATTTTAAGATTTTAATAATGGTTGTCAACTAATTTTCATTAACGTTAGCACACAATGAGTTACAAATTATAGACAATATATTATTCGTGAAGCAAAATAAATCATATTGCAACATGAAGATAATCTTTTTAATTTAAATTTTTAAAGAGGAAAGAGAAGAAACCATATATGAAAATTTACTTTGCAATGTCAATGTTCAATTCATGTTTATTTAATAAAGTATGTTAGATAAAGTGTATACACGTGGACGTAGAGCGCCTCTTGAAAGTGAGCAGTGGTGTTGCCGAAATGCATCCATGGTACCTCATTCGAATACTTGGAACAAAAAATTTGAATCTACATCGAGACTTGTATTAAACAAGTCCGACATATAACGAGGCCGACGAACAGCTGGGACACTCATGTGATGCACGAATCGCGAGTGGCATTACCTCTTCAACCTGGTCTGTAGTTTACTGTGACGCATTTAGTAATTTACAAAAAAAGACAACACCTGTACCTTACACTTCTGAGCAGTTACTGGTAAACGGTAAAAAATTTCAAGCATAAGCTGTGGAACTTCGCTGACTGTGAGTAACTATAAACGAAGTGAGCAAAGCATTCGCTCTGCCCATGATGACTAAACGTTCGTCGTTCTCCGTGCACTCCCCAAGCTGACTGTGAGTAACTATAAACGAAGTGAGCAAAGCATTCGCTCTGCCCATGATGACTAAACGTTCGTCGTTCTCCGTGCACTCCCCAGGTAGAAAACTACACAAATCGACCTTTTGAGTCCTATAAAGTCTTAAGGTTCGCCCTGAACGAGACACTGTAACAATAGCCAGCGGCTTGCTTTATCCAGTGGCACTTCAGCAGGAAATCAAACACCGCTGTATTCCGGAAACATTCATAGGCGGTCGCTGAGTGCGAGGACGTCGGCTCTGGCACCAGACGGACGGCTTGTCAGTGTTGGAGATGAGATGCTGTGCCGGCCCCTGCGTCCATGCATTGTGCAATGGACTTCCATGTCCAGTGAGGTCGTCATTAGTACAGCGAATATCTGGTGCATTTGACGAAATACTGTAGCATTTCTTGCTATTCTGTTGTGTGGACTAATTTGTTTAATAGTGACAGCTCAAATATCAAGAGTATCTCAGGGTAGTTGTTTTTCTTTCAAATTATACATTCGCCGGATTCGTGTTCTGCCCGTTCATCTGCAAGTATTAAAGTGGGCCGTCATTTTGTTAGTGGTTCATTGTAGCAGCGTTTTTAGCTGATCTGAAGTTGCTCAGAGCTTCAGTTGAGTTCCATCCATACCTTGACGCCGGATTGTCTGGTATTAATAATAACAGAATAATAATACTTACCACAATAACAACATTATTATTGTTATTTGTCTTACCATTATCCGCATAAGCCTGTTTATTGTTACAACATTGGATATTATCAACCATGATCTTTTTAAAACGGTTGTATCACGGGCTTTACCTTTGATACCTTTGATGATACTCGGACGAGGTCCAGGCGACGTTATGCACGCCGCCCATCTTGTGCAGAGGTGATGCTGCAGTCCGTGACCAGCGGCGTGGCTAACAACGAGTTATCCCCACAGTTGACGTAGCCGCTTACAGCAGGTTTATCCGGCACTTTCAGTAAGCATGCGTTGGAAAACCAAAAGTCGTAAAGGCAAACGAATAAGTACCCCGATGAATGGTGATGTAATAAGTGTATTTTTCAAATGAAAAGCGTCAACTACAATGAAATACACTACTGAAGTTCATGCTCATGAAAGTACGCATTCAAATAAAGCGTACGCGTAATACAGCATAAACGTTGTGTCGGCGCACAAAGAAATTCCGCATTCCTTGACCAGCGGGGGAACTCAGAACTGGGTGCCGGTAAATTCGTCAAACTCCATTCGTCTAAACAAATTCATCTAACTCAATTCGTCAAAAACAAGTTTATCTAATGTAACATTCGTCTAAGGAACAATAATTCATCTAAGCGCAATTCGTCTAATGTCATTTTCGCCTAGGGAAAAGTATTCTAATCTGTATTAGAGGTTGAATAAAAGAAATCATTTCCTTTTTATACCTGCTACTATTAACCAAAATAGCCACATTAAGTTTGAAAGTTTTCAATAATACAAGGCTAATACACCCTGGTCAACATGCAGTCGACTAAAAGATTATAAAAAGCTAGCGATTATAAATGTAAATATTAAAAACAATGCAACATATCTAGGTTAGCTTAGCTTAGTTTGGGATAGGTTAGTTTAGGTTAGATTAATTAGTTTAAGTGCGGTTAATTAGTTAAGGAGAGTTTAGTTTAAGTTAGGTTAGTTTAGGTTAGGTTAGTTTGGGTTTGGTTAGTTTAGGTTAGGTCAGTTTAGGTTAGATTAGGTTCGTTTAGGCTAGTGTATGGTAGGTTAGTCTAAGATTGGCTAGGTAAGGTTAGGATAGGTTAGGTTAACTTATTTACTTTAGATAAAGTAATTTTAAACGAATTGTGATTAGATGAATTGTTCCTTAGACGAATTTTCCATTAGATAAACTTGATTTAGACTAATTGAGTTAGAGGAATTTGTTAAGACGAATTGAGCTAGATGAAAAAATTATCTTCCCTAAGAACTAGCGCCCTAAGAACTGTCCGCAATCACTTACAGCTTTTTGTGTGGCACTTTCAGTAAGTGTGAGCCCAGAAAGCTTTTAAATTTCACAGCTTAAATGATATAGTGGAACATTTCAAATTTGCCGGGGTATTTATCTAAAGGGCTTTGTTCCCCCAAACGGTGAAGCTATTAGAATATTCCGTCACTTCTGATCGGGATTCATACTTTGCAAGAGCGACCAGTACGTTTTGAGTGTCTGTCATTCATGTATATTAACTGTGATTTATACTCGAATTTTCTAAAACTATACGAGTGTGAAGAGTTCGAATCTCTATTGAATTGAGCACATTTGAAGGTAGGCGGGTCGTGTAATACATAGTTTAGTTCTTGCGTGTCTCGAAATTTTAGCAGCAAAACATCTTTGGCTAGTGTCGACGCGTTCTAGGTGTTTTCTTGGTATACACAGTAGTGAGTAGTATTCAATGAGTGAATTATGCGTGACCAGTTGTGTCCACAAGGAAAGCATTATGTCTGCATTTCTTGCTGAAAAAGGACGAAGCAAACAACCGTTTCATGACTTTGTACCGCTACAGCTTTTGGTACCCGGTCCTCAAATGTAGCATTGTTTTGCAATTCCGCCATGGGGTTCCCTAATATATATATATTAATTTTCCACTAATTGTAGTCTTGTAAAATACTGATGCCATAAGAGAAGGGTTTTTCTCGTATCGTTAGAGTTTGAAGTTTGTTTAATTGAAAGCAATTTTGTTATCCGATGACCATCGAAAGATATATGTTAACACTGCACACGCTTGACACTGACTGTGATGCGGCTACGATTTGTGTGTCGTCCGCAAACGAAGGCGGAACCTAAACTTTTCAATATGGTGCTCCATATCACTGATCATGATGAGCAACAGAGATAGGCCAAGTACCGTGCCTTGTAGAACTCCATTGAGTAATGCCTGCCGTTTGGATACATTTTTTGTCGGTAATTTCACTTGGGGTTCTAATTGTTAAAGATGCTTTAACCCATCAAACACACTTCCAGCAGACGCCCGTATTGGAGAGGTTAAGTAATAATATCCCCTAGTCAAGCTTGTCAAGTGTTTTGGAAATATCTACAAGATTGCGTTCACAGTTTTGCCTTGGTATGGTGAATCCAGAAGGAGAGTCATTAGGTAAGTTGTAGTTCATGAACATTTGCAAACGTGTTCACTAAAGGATTAGTTAAGGAGACCGGTTTTACAGTTGTCTTGGATGATCCATACGATTTCTAGTTTTGGCTATACTTGTTATAATTGCGTGCTTGTACGTGCCAGAAGTGAACTGCCTTTTATATTGAAGATATCTTTCAATCATTAACTAGTTCACATTTCTGCGGCAAAATAGAAAAATCTACCCGCCACCCGTAATCCCAACGCTGCTCTATAAAAATATCCCTGATCTTAGACCAGACAAGAAATGGTGCACCTCGCGGTGCCGGTCACCGAGACAGCATCTAATTATGCATAATATCCCCTGCCCGAGCCCAGGCATCAGCGTCATGTCATGCAGTGAGGAGGTCACGTCATTAATGATATGGAAGGAAGCGTCCATCATCCAAGGTACCGTGTGGCCACAAAGTAGTCTGCCATCCTCGAGGCATTCCCTGAGCTCCAGCAGCCCTGCATGAATAATTGTACTCTCAAGTGCCGTCCGCACGATGCAACTTTTTAGTGGAACCCGATTGCACTTCTTGAGATTTTCCAAGATTCATACGAACCTTCTCTTATCTGTGGAATTTCCTAATTTTATTTTTAAATTTACTTTTGGGTTGAGCATTCGTTAATGAGAAATTCAACATCATTTTTTTAATTTAAATATTCAGAGGTATAATATTTTTAAATTGTTTAACTTTCATACAGTCTGCCATTCTTTGCCATAAACATAAGAGAATACACAACCTGGAAATTTGCCACCCACAGACCTGGGAGAAAGAAAGTGTCGCCCAACGAAAGTTCCCCGTGTAAACGGGTTTCTATGCAGCCACCACGAGACCGATTTATTTGTCCAACGGGAGGTGTGCTGACTATACGTGCACTGTAATACCCCGTCCATAGAAAAAGTTGAAGGATTGTCTTAGTCCCTGAGTTTATTGTACAACAAAACTACGGTGAAGATTCAAATAGTTTGCGCTGGGAGAACAATACTGGCTAGCAAAATTAGAGTATATCAGATAATTGGCAGAGGACAAGCGAAAAATCAAATCCCCCAGGGAGTGACACTGACTAACGCTCTGACTCACTATGAGCTCTTTGCGTTATGTCGAATCATTTAAATATCTGACGATAAAAAAAGAAGCTAAACCTCGGAGGTGATCGTGGAAGCACGGTTAGTTGCAGCATGCAGACTATCGGGGGCTCGTGATGCACAGACGTTAGGTTTGTTGAGACACTGAAGATAATGAATTAAGGTGGTCTATGAAGCTTTGACCAGTAGCTCCTGAATATAGAGTTCGTAGTTGTGGAGGGTGTTGCCTCTAATGTTTATCAAGGCAATTTTTAAACATGTTGACTGTCTCTGCAACGACAAAAGCGGAGGAGAGTCTATTCCAAATGTTCACTGTGAAGCAAGGGTAAAACTGCTGGCTTAGAGTAATTCTTTGATTTTTGATATTTGAGTTCTTGTCAGTTCTTTCGGAGGCAATCGGCAACGTCTCTGTCAAAAAGTCCCATTGTAGGCACGTCGTTGAAGCCACTCAAGTATTTGAATTTGTTTCTCTTAGTTTTATCTTCAGACTTTATTCAGAGAGAAGAGTCGATGCTCATATGTTGAGTTTCACAGCCGAGGTATAAATTTTGTTGATCTGAGTTGGATTCTTTCCAGTTCGTCTGTATGGTGACCAGAACTGACGAGCGAATTCTGAATGCGGGTGCACTAGTGCTTTGTACCAATGAAGGAACAATTTAAAATTGATAGTGAATCACGAAAATATGTTACTGCAAAACTTTTCCCAAAGTTAAAGATGAGATTGAAACAGTCAGGGAAATAAATACCTATAGGCCTATGCTAGTTAAAGGATACCGATAACAATAGGAAGCCCAATATGCATACATGCTGTAACTCATGTATGCCGGATAATATTTATTTTTCACTCGCGGGACTTACGTTGCTTTGAATACTTTTAAATGTTTCGGACAAGGTCCAGGTGGCGTTATTCACACCGCTCATTTTGTGTAGAGGTAATAAAATGAATATAGGTATCGATAGAATCACAAAATGCTAACGTTACCGGATGCATCTTTTCTGAAGATGGAAGATACATACCGAAACGTAAACATTTTAAAATTCTGTCGATACTTATATATACTCTAAATTTTTAAATTTCACAGTTTCAAAACCGGTTGCGTTTTGAATACGACGGGGCTTTTTGTTAAAGAATGTTCGAAGCACCCATCCGCTCCATTTCTTGCCTATGGTAACAGCTTTAGTCACGTTATCCTCAAAATTGGCATTGTCCTGCATTCTGATCTAAAGTATTTTCATAGTTTCTTTTTTGATATCGCTCGTATCACTCGTAATGTGTAAATTTAATGAGAGAAGCGTTTTCCCGTATCGTTACAGTTCGAATTCTATTTCGTTGAAGGTCATGTTTCTATCCAATGACCAGTAAAAGGTGCTGCATAAATTCCATTACACACTCGGCACTTCTGCCACTGACTGTACCGCTGCTAATATTCGAGTGTCGTCCACAAACGAGGAGGGAAAGGCAATCTTGCATTGGGGCCCCATGTCGTTGATCATGATAGTAAAGAGTACCGAATTAAACACAAAAGCTTGTGGAACTCCACTAAGTTCAAGCTTTGAAGGCTTTAGCGGCCATTTTCAGAGGTTTATTTTATTTACCTAAGCTTTCGTTTTGCTCATCGCTTGGGTAAATAACTTGAAAATATCCACGAATTCACAAAAAAATGATTATTTATAATAACGCTTTGGGTTCTATATCAGGAATGCTTCGACCCAAAGTAGGCATTTCCCACGGAAAGCTTGAGTACTAGTACTCTTCGCCAACCTGATCAAATGATTAAATGAGATAGGCAGCAGTAGACGAAATAACAGGCCCATTCCCAAACAGACACCGGAACATAGGCCCCACCCCCTCTATGAGCTATTGCCAATGTCTCACTAGTATATAAGTGACTGAGAAAAAAAGAAAAAAAGGGGAGGGGAGAATTTCAGTCAAAGAGACGGTCATGCATGCACGCCAGCAAGCACGATCCATAGCCGTCTATCTGTGTAATCTGAGCGCAAGAGAGAAGAAGATGGACGAAGGTGGCCTCGGAAGCTTTGGCCGTTAAGAGTTTTCGACTCCTGGAGGAGCAATTCCTAGCTGTGGAGCATGTCTCTCCCAATGTCTGTCAAGACAATTTTTAACCGCGTTGACTGTCTCCGCAAAAACAACGTCGGATAGAGCCCTTTCCAAATATTCACTATGAAATACGGAAATAACTGCTGAATTTATATTGTTCTTCGAGCTTTATGCTTGCGTTTTTGACCGTTGTGAGCGAATGGAAGGAATTTAGATATAACAAATACCTGAAGCTGTGAGAGAGTGATATAACGAAAGAAGTAATGCATAATGTACCGAATGAACGCATGAAATTTTGAATCCAGTAGTGGATGCATCAGCCGTAAAATTCTCTGACAAGCTGCTCGTGTACTCTTTTGCTTCACAAATTGATGGTGGAGCTAATATAACTCAAGCTCTAGTACTACAACAGAAGTCTGCAATGCGCTCTGCTTCCCAAGCACGGCTTCTCTTATCTCTCTCCCTCTGCTGTGAATCGGAGTCTTAATTAAGGAGCTAATGATTTCAAAACCTTCTACCGCATGTTTACAATATCTTTAATATAATTAGCATCTGCATGCCCAACAGTTGACACCAAAACACTTCATGTATGTTTGACATGGAATGGCAGTAAAATACAGGTTTCATTTACACTTTGTAGTTTTGCTCTTGAGATTGATGTATTTCATAATCCAGGGCAAAACATCTGTTCTCAAGTTGAAAAGGGTTACTTTATCAAGCTGCAAGAGTTACAGGATAACAGTCTAATCGGACTCAAAAAACATGGGGGAGATTGAATAAATTCAATAAGTATTTAGAGAATACAGTGATGGCTGACTGTCTATAAGGATTACTTCAACCCTATGTCAACTCAGAGAACACCTTATTGAGGAATGGAAGGGACACAGAGTAAGTAGTGTATCGAGAGAAACTTGGAACTCATGCTCTAGGCCTAGAGTATTCCTAGAGGATCAACTGGCATAGGTGCAGAAATTTGAGAGAAAACAGAACAAGACATTATCGGTAACATTATGAAAATAGAGGAAAGCAGGGTGACATTATTGGTAACATTATGAAAATAGAGGAAAGCAGGGTGACATTATTGGTAACATTATGAAAAAAGAGGAAAGCAGGGTGACATTATCGGTAACATTATGAAAATAGACGAAAGCAGGGTGGATATGAAAGACAGACGCCGAACTAGAAGAACTAAGGCAACAACATCCTATGTGTTTTCCAGGGAACAGTTCTCTCCATAAAATACTGGCGACCTGTTCTCTTCCTCATCATGATCAATGACATGGGGTCCGGATGTAACTATGCGTTACCCTCGTCGTTTGCTGACGATACACGAATACTAGCTGCTGTGCAATCTGAGGAAGACGTGCTATCTGTGCAACGAGATTTGGAAAGTATCTGCCAATGGTCGGTAAGAAATAATATGACCTTTAAAGAAGCAAAATTTAAACTACTAAGATACGGAAAAACTCAAACACTATTTGAATCCACTGAATATACCACCGGCGATGGGCATGAAATTGAGAGACACTTTTAAGAGACGTCGGAGTGAGAATGCAAGACGTTCGAATGCTACGTTCGAAGAACATATTGCTAGAGTTATCGCTGTGGGAAAAAAGATGGAGTGGATGGGTTTTTACGAACTTTCTCGTCACGCGAAATAGATGTAATGCTCACACTATGGAAGCAATTAATCCTTCCGAGAATAGAATACTGTTCCTCACTTTGGATGCCGAGTACAAGAAAAAAGCTTGAAGAACTTGAAGGTATCCAACG
>LQNS02278159.1:8990319-9004649 GCA_001587735.2 Parhyale hawaiensis | reverse complement strand
AATACCAGATAGACCAGCGGTCAGCGGTTACGTGCACTGTGGAGATAATTCGCTGTTGGCTCTCTCTTTGGTCGCAAACTGCGGCACCACAGAAGACACCCAGCAGAGTGACTCCACACACGTGGAGTGACGTGAGAAACGTCACCTGAATTTCTTCCGAAGACTGTCAAGGTCACCTAACTTTGTGGCTAATTGTGGCTAATTTACCACTGATGGGAACTTCAGTGGTAAATACAAGAGAAAAGTTATGCATATGATGTCACTGGATTTTGATCTTGTATTTTCTAATGCATGAACTTTTTAATTAATAAAAAAGATTTATGAGTTTCTAATAATGAAATCCAACAAGAGCAAGCCAGCAGTTGTCACCACCAGCAGCAACACTCCGTTGCAAAGTCCACTTCTGTCACGGCACAAGTGCAGGTGCTGAAAGCTTGAAAATAGTACGTAGTAACTATGGCTGCTGCCATGAAAATGGTAAAAGATCGCTTCTTCATTCAGCTAGACTCTTCATTTAGATCATTCACAGATAACTTCAAGAAATGAGAACTTGTATAGAATTTGATATTGACTTCACTACCTAAAGTAAGGATGGCCACTTCTGTGTTTTTCTGAGTTCTGACAGGTTTTATATTACATCGAGGGCACTGACCTAACCAGCAATGTGTCGATGGCAGCTGTCGAGTCTTTTGAGAACCAGCGAAAATTTCTGTGCAGCACAGCCAATTTTACGACAATGTCAAAACTATTTCGTATGCATGTTCAAGTTTGTAGACAGGAGACCATATTGACCTTCAAAAGAAATTTCCAGGCGTGACTCCAAACCCCCGCGCTTCAACAAGCTGTGCCACACATTTGCTCAACGAACGTCACAATCGCTCGCTCTTGGCGAAAATTTCAGCTGATTTGTATCTTTTCTCACTTAAGCAATAAATATTCGCACTGAGGTTTCTCATGTATCACTAGTACTAACATTAAGTTATATTAGCACTACGCACCGTATTTCTTAACCCTATCTGCTCGAAGGCGGTATAAAGTTTTACCGCCCTACCGTTTTTCGTTCACTGTTCGGCTCCAGTGATATTCAACGCCCAAAATTCAGTGACTTTTCTCAATTGAACATGACTATCAATGAAAATCTAATATACCCGCACATTGCAGCCAAAAGTATAGATAAATATCAATATTTCAGAAAATTAGATGATAACATTTCCGAGTAGATTTTCTTTTTATACAAAAAGAACTTTCAAAATTGTCACCAACAACAGCAACAAGGCTAAAAATAAAAAAATAGAAGCGATTATACGATCAGCTTGTGAAAGTATAAAAATTGCAGCAGATGTGCTGCCGGAGTATTCACCCTGTACTGTCAGGAGATATTTTCTTATATTCGAATTTAATTGACAATAAAACTACTCTGAAGCATTATTTTTTTAAATAAATAAGCGAACGAATAGTTGAATAAATGACTTTTGAGATTATGAAGAAAAAACTCTGATATTTATAAAGTTATAAGCATTTATAGTGGGCGGTACAAATTTGTACCGCATTGACGCTCAAGCGGCTGAAAAAAATTGGTAACGGAAAGGGTTAATACTAGCAATTTTATTCAAACTAATGTGAAGCCAGCATCTTTCTCTCTAAAATTATATTGTGCTACCTGCATAATGGTCAGATGATGACACTCCATTGGAGTAAATCTCCATGGCAACTGTCAGATTTTCCCCATGTCATCCTTAAGACAGAATATCTCAGGGTGCTGAGCCCTTAATATGTTGCGCGCAGTGTCATGAGACAATGTATTTTGTTTCGTATTTCTGTTTTCAATATTCAACTAACAAAAATCGAGTATGATTTTTATGGTCCCAAAGGATCATGATACACAGATAAATTTTTGTTCATCACATGGAGTGCAGTCGTAATTCATAAATTGAGTTAAATTAGTAATGCGCCCAGCATCTCTAACATTAATATGCCTTTTTTTAACTCTAAATTTCTTTGTATTTTTTGGAATAAAATATTATATGCCGGCATGTCTGTGCAATATTGTGTTACTAGTATCATACCTAACGGATGAACACTAGCTACACAGTGCTGTGAATATACAGACCAACTGTAAATATTCTCCCATGCGTTAGCTTCAAGGATTTTATCTTCTTTAAGAATGACTACCTCAGGGTGCTGCGTCTATACTATTTTTACCTCCGCCAAGGAGGTTATGTTTTCGCCGGGTTTGTCTGTCTGTCTGTCCGTCTATTTGTCTGTGTGTCTTTCCGTCTGTCACCCAGATAACTCAAAAGTTGTGGACTGATTTTGATGAAATCTACCGGGATAGTTAGGTATGTTCAGAGAAACAGATGATTTTGAGAGTGGTATTGATAATTAACAATGATAAAATATTTTTAGGGTGTCTGTATAGACCGCCTAGTGCAAAAATAAATGATTTTAATACATATCTGTAGAGCGGTATCTTCTTACAACATCAAATTATAACATCAAATGCCTTTACAACATCTAAACAGATTAGGTCCACATCTTCACCTTGGCACAGAGAGACTAGAATGAAGTCATTATGCCCAAGTAGCTAAGATATACGTAGTAGATCGTTTATGGGGGAAGCCATGTTGATTTGATGGAAGTAGGTTATTGCTCTCTAGCTGATGTACTACTCTCTAAAAACGTCTTCACTGCGCGGCTAGTTGGCCTGACAGGTATATAGCTAGTTGGACCCACAGTTCTTGCTGTGGGAATATGTGTTACAGTTTCATGTTCGGAGATGAAGATATGCTGATTTCGGCCTCATAAGGTACAGAGGATAAGAAAAGTTTAGCTTACGCATCTTAGAGATTGTTGCACGTACAACATCTGGTCCCGCTGACCTGTTGCCGCTATGTTCGTCGGTGGCTAGTTCGATGCTGAGTTTTGTGAATCAAAGTTTGCCAACTATAGTTTCTAGTTGAATCGGTTGGTGGAATTAGAGGATTTCGGACTTTGCCACTAAAGACTTTTTGATATTGATCATTTGGTATTTCGCTCATTTCTCGGTCATCATAAACAATTGAGTCGCAAGCGCTCATAATCGGCTCAATTTGCGATTTTGCAGAAGTGTATTCAGAATCACAAGTAAAAATATTCGCTAATGGTTTCTAGTTTCTCGATGGCTGGCATTTCCAGGGAAAATTTCAAGGGGAGCACCAGTAAACGATACTGGGACCAACCGGTTCACGCGGGGGAACGAGCACAGGTTCATAGCCCACCACTTGAGTGGTGGAGCGCGTGACACGTTCTGCAGATGGCAATTTAGGTAGGTATTGGGGCATTAATATGTGAATTACGGTGCTTAGTTACTTGTGACTAAACTCTCCAGCGAGTAATTTGTGTGATGCGTTACTGTATACTACTAAGGTATAATTTGAGGATTAATTTGACTAATGCAGCAACGCCTGCAGGAATAATTAAAGCCCTAATGTACTGCTCGTATTATCCCTCTTATTTCTAGTGACAGATGTATAACATTTTTTGTCAGTCCCCACCTGAGTATTGCCCAGTTGTTTGATCATTTACAAGAATTTTGCGTTCTCACTCGTAATTAAGTAAGTAATTGTAATCTCACTCCATTGTAAGTAATCCGTTTCCTAGAAATTCTAAGGCATTTCTTCCTGTATTTTTTTTTTTTTTGAAACACCTCACACTATTGCACTGTTCCACACCCATGCATACAGTAGTTCTTAGGGAGATGGGATCATGACTTTTAAAAACTTTATAAAAACAGATAACTATAATCAGTTGAGTGGGCAAGCACCCGACACCACAGCTACACACCATTCTATACTTGGCAAAGGGCGCTATAATATATGTAGCTAAACATCGATAGTTATCAAGGCCATGGTAGTTTGAGAAAAAAGTTAATGGCAGTTTTTCTTGCAGATAATAGCTGGAAAGAGTTTGCAATAGATTTGAAATTCTGGTGTTTGTTTGATTAGAGAAACATGGAACAGCAATTTAAGCTAATAATTGTCTACTTTGGCAGTTGGCATGAATTTGATGCCTGGTATACAAAGAGATTATTATGCTCTGAATGACTATAAACCATTTACTAGCAATTATTGTGAAAATCAAAGTTGCATGTTGATGCACTATAAATACCCGTTCTGGAACATATGTTGCCTGTCAAACGCACTGATAAATATACATCACGATTGCCTCTTCAAAGTAAATTCGCCACAATTAATCATTTCCTCACTATTATCCGCAGTATCCCACTGAACGGCTATTCCGTGAACCTGCCAGTACTCCTGTATCTTTGCGTTTCCACACTCTGCCCGGATCTCACTGTGCAGTAACGTATTGTTCATTAATCTCCAGGGCTGAAAATATACCTATCATGTGAGTATCAAATGGAGAAACCACTCCTGTAGAATTACAGGTGAGGTAGACACCGAGGAAAGCTCTGTCTGGTAATCAGCCTCGTCTCCGGAATTTGAACAACAGTCCAATAATATTAGACGTAAGCGGATTTAGGACGACGGTAGAAAACAGGAACAGTGACGGCTGTCCAATACCACCAGCACAAATGGATGAACTCAAAGGCACATTGAGAATCCGAGTCCCAGTATAACAATGAAGAAAACTAGGGAGTTTATTTAGAAGGGACAGTAACATGCAATAGGGAATATTGGGGTATACAAGTTGCGGAAAAGAAGTAAATAGAAGTCACAAAGCTCAATTGGTTGAGATTTGTTCGATACGGTAAATATGTACTGTATGTACCATATGTACGGTGTTTCATATCAGATATTACACAAAATAAAAAAGGTTCATCCCGGCTGCTGCATGAGCA
Organism: Parhyale hawaiensis; assembly: GCA_001587735.2. NCBI lineage: Eukaryota > Metazoa > Arthropoda > Malacostraca > Amphipoda > Hyalidae > Parhyale > Parhyale hawaiensis. The sequence goes on along the minus strand of LQNS02278159.1, from coordinate 8,999,809 downwards.
AATGAACTGTATGTATTTACATCAGCTGGAGGCAGCAAGGAAAGAAAAAAATGAGTGTGTAGTTAATACTAGGTAAATGAAAAAGTATGGTAGTGAATGAGAATGCGATAAGAGAAGAAACCTTCATCCTTGTACTCTGTAGTCACAGAAAGTCTGGTATTAGAAAATTTTACTTTTGCATGTAAATAAAGTAAAACTCCTGATATGCGTACAGGTGGAGCTCTCCTAAAATTTCAGGATCATTCTTAACTTTGAGCACATCGGTAACTGCTATATGGTGTACAATCTAGTAGCAGAGCTCCGTTTTCTATGTCAAGTATCGTATAATATTTCCTTCCTATCTTCTATGTATTTATTACGCGCTTTCCGTACCCTACAGCGTATCCTACAAAATGATGCCTAAGGATCCCTATTACTACTACCTTTACTACATATCTTAATGGTGATTCCATTATTTAGTTTGCTTGACACCACAAACGAACGTATTTATTTGCGTCCCCTTTAATTACTCTCTTTAATATTTTTATTTCCCTAGTACTTGCATCTTGGAACTAGAGCTCTCTTGGAGCGTATACTTGCTGTAAATATGACAAAGTTGACGAAAAATTCAAATTGGTTCTGAAGCTCTAATTTTTTCAGCACCAGATATCTGGTCATTTCTGTCTTTTGACAGTAAAAATTGCTTCCGTAATTTCCTTGAGAATCCGTTGGATGTTTATTGAGTTTTGTTCTTACTAGCATTTTGACAATCATCAGTCAAACACAAGAGCGTCTCGTTTAACGTTTTCAGCAATTCCTGTAAATTTCATAATGATCCGTTCAAAACTTTTTTCAGTTGTTTTGCAAACAAACATAAGTCAAACAGAGAGATAAACAAACAAACAGATCGTCAAAAATATTTGGCCATTTACTCTTTGTAATATACCTTACAGCTCATGTAAATTTCATTACATTCCTCCCGTAACTTTTTTAGTCATGGCATTTGAAAAAGAGGCAGTCATACAAACAAATCCATGAACGAATCTTCACCAAAAGTTAATAATGTGTTCCTTCTAACATATCTAACAATCCCTGTAAATTTCGTAAAGATCTGTCCATAACATTTTGCATTATCTTGGTGACAGACACACAAGCCAACAAATACGAAACATACTCTTCTTGGCGGAGGTAAATTTCCGCATTTCCGATATGTACTACCAAATCAAAACCCTTTGCCCTGCACGCCTATAAAACATTACCCAATTGACCTATAATTATCTAAGAAGCAACACAAAGCCTGAACCAAATCCCCTGCAGCAATGGCTACGCTAACAAACTGTTGGACTCCAGGCGTTCCCCTGCAGCATCTAAATTACAATAGATATTAGATAGTAAACGCGAGAGTGAATATAAGCAGAAAACCATAACCACAATCAGTTACAAAATTCAGCAGTCATCAGCTGTAATATTGTTAGCTTTAAAACTGCAGTAAAAGGCAATGGTCATTCTGCCATTGAAAATTGAATTTGCTGCTAATCATGAATCTAATTGCGACAGTCGCACACGAGCATTTAGTGCGTCGGTGCTGGTCACCGTGGTAGTGATGCCGCTGTCGTCCTCTAGCAGGTCTCGCCTCCGAAACTAAAGGCGTCGTCGTTCTTACCACAAAAAAAAAAAAAAAATCGGAAACCAGTTTCAGCGAGGAATTTCGTCAGTTTGAGCATTGATCAAACTAACACAGTTTTATGTAGGTCGTTCACTTGACCGTGAGATTGTAAGCAAGCCAGGCGTATGATGTACATATACAGAGGTGCCCTTATATCGGCATTTATCGCCCTTGTTAAGCCACGAAGTAAAGCACTATATGAAATGTTATCGAACATTGTAATCTACGAAAGAAGCGCTCTCTGCCACCACAGAAATGTTTAAGGACTTTGCTCATACATCAAAAGTCGTTCCGTTACAAAGTAACTACCTAATTCTCATCAAATATTTATGGATAAGTACTTCACTGCAGCATTTTTTCTTAACAGTAAGCCTCATAGCTCTGGTTTACTCCAGGTCAACGAATTCAATCTGCTCTCAGAGTAGATTGAAATTTCCGCGAAACTTTCTTATTCTAAAACTAGTTTCCGTTAAAAAGTACTGATATCTGGCGTAATGAATGAACTCTAGGGCACTCAACCGAAAACTAGTTTTAGATTTTCGTCTCGGTGAACCAAACCGATGAGGCCTTACTATTTCGAGGCTTGGCTCGTGGGGCACTTCAGAAAGAAGCGCTGGCTTCGTCACTTTAAATTGTATGCAGGTGACAGAGGTGACCGGATTACTTTGAGCAGACTGAAAACTCCATTTTGAGGAGATTTTGGAAGTCACAAGGTAATCGATTTAGGGCCAACTCATGACATTCGTTTCAACTGGTCGAAGCCAACGTAGTTGTGTAAAGTTCTAGACAAGCCGACCCACGGATGCTTTAATTCCCGGGCCAATTGAACGTGTCTGGAACATTTCATAGTAGCACAGGTCCTCAAAAGCTGCTCTAAACCCGTCTGGGGATATACAGTACAGTACATGTATTCGTTAATCCCTGTACAATTGGAGATATCGAATTCCAAGAACATCGTTCGTATTTTGCGCAAACTACCACTATGCTGCGTCAGATTCTCTGTTATAAACGACGTACTTTGCTGGAGTACACCTCCTATTAACTCACAAGAGCGATAGTTACGATACTGCCTCAGCAAGAGAACTTTTTGCAAACTTTAGCTAAACTCTACCAAAAGAACGAAATTATCACGATAGTAACAAGCTATTAGTCGCCCAGTCCCTACTCCGGCAGCTGAAGCAACCCCGCACTTGAAGAACTTATGCACTTGTACTCAGTACTGATGATAGTACTGGTGCTAAAACTTTTGGAGGTCATTGATTTGCCGCAGACCTGCAATGGTTGACTTTCGGAAGTAAATATGCATACCCGGTATTTGCCCAGTGCTGAGTTTTCAACTTGACTTTGGTAATCTGCGCAGAATATTTGCAATCACACAGTACATATACACAAATCATTATAGATTGTAGTATATTATATATCTACTACGTATTCAGATGTTGACGGTATACTTGCGAGTACATGTTTATGATTCGTTAAAATTCAGTAGTTTATTAAAATATTAACAAAGTAAACCTAACAAAGTAGGATATTTAGTGTACCTGTACATATATTGTTCTCCTCAACTAAGACCCACCTAGCTGAATTGTTTTGTGTCAAATATTCTTTTGTACTCGCATCCACGGACATCAAGGGTCAAAAAATGTAATCTAGCCTATAATTACTGGCACTGAAAACGTTTCCTCTGCTGTATCTTGACTACGCCGCATTAGAGACAAAGATTTCTTACTCCGGGCTTCTTTGATCCATTTCTACGAAATTAGTTGTAGCTAGCTACCTATAACGACGATAGCTCATAGGGGGCTGGAGCGTGAGTCCTCCCTACTCTAGGGAAATGGGCCTCTTGGTGACTCAACTACTAGCTATCTGATCTCTAACAAAGCACTGATCAAAGGGCAATGAAGACACAGGCGGGCAGCTTAATTCTAAGGGCAGCTCAGCTCTGCCTCGAGATTCCTGTCACGTCATCGTTCAGCCATCAGCGTAATGCCATGAATGATTTTATCTAACGTAAATATATTTGGTCTAAGCAAAACTAGATTATATTAACTAAAAGCCATAAATTGGATCGAGAAATGTAATATTGTATATTCTTCGTTTCACAAAGTAAAATCACTCCGAGAAAGATTTCTCTTTAAAAAAGAGTTTGCAACCTTTGAGCTTCGATGAAATCATTATGCTAAAATTTTCTTGCAAAAATACTGAAGAACTGCTCATCCGTATCTTCCTTAGCCAGTGGCATTGATCACGAACATAGAAGCGAATATGATATACGCGCTGATATACGATACACTATTTTTTGCCAACTTTACAGCTCTTTATTTTTTGGAATATACTGTATTGTACATAGTGTACATAGATCATAGCTGCAAGTATATAGAGTATATATATATATATATATATATTTACTTATATAATAAGTTCTCCGCTACTTATACAATATCGGAGAAAGCTGTCAGCTCTGTGCAGACGATGAGTGCTAAACAAATACGAGAATGCAACACCTTCACTGTTGTTTTGATCGTCTGCAAAACTTATGAGGCGTGTTTACTAAAAATTCAATAATTGTTGAAACCGGCCCGTTTATCATTTATCTATTTCCCATTTTGTAACGCCTGTCGTCACTTGTGGCAGCGTTTTACACTCGTTATGAAAAATCAGTGCCGGGTGTTTCATTACGCGATTGTGTCTATTGCGAGTTTGTGATAATTTGGCATTTCTCTGAAGCTGAAGAGAATTCGATGTTCAAAAAAAAAAAAAATAAAATAAAAGTTGATATTACAAGCGTATGAATAATGCAAATTAAATAAAACACAGATGTACGCGGACTATATATTTCGAGGTCAAGGACCACCATAAAGCGATCGATGAATTCCTATGAAATTTGAATTAATTGCGCGCTGGCGATTACGATCTCGGATTTTTTGCCTATCATTATTCGATTCCGTAATCGACAATGTTACGTGAAAAAGAAATTCCTGCTAGCGCTACCGGAACGCCAAATTCTCAACCGCGGAATGAGACTTAAAACCATAATACTCTGCTGGCCAGCGAACTGAAAATTGTTTATAGTCGTAAACATTTATCCTTTTGAGTGTTTTGGGAATAATAATCGCCGAATTTTAGTTTCATTACGGAGTTTGGTTTTGCACCCGCGTCATTTGAGGGAACTTCACACACTGCAACATGGTTAACTGGAGCACTCAAAGAGAGCTTACCTCCGCCATGTGGTATTGGTTCTGAAAAAAAGATTTTTTCATCTTCGCCAAATTCTAGTCAGCGGTGCCTTTTCACAACAGTAATAACAGCTTATGCATTTTTTTTTATATCTGTTCATGTTATTTCGAGTTATGTTGCTGACCATTCTGATAAAAAAACATTAGTCAATCAGGTAAGTCAATCATCACCAAAATCTTTCATGTAAATCTCGTAAAGATCCGTTCATACCTTTTTGAGTTATCTTGGTGACAAGCAAACAGAAAGACAAACAATCAGAGAAACATACAAGACAAAAACATAACCTCCTTGGCTGAAGTTATTAGTTGCATTGCAAGACAATGTAGCCAGCAGCCGAAACCTTGCGACACAAGGGCATGCGAAATTGCTTACTACTGCCAAAGTGATGTACCTTTATCAGAAACTATAATTTATTTTGCTATTTTTCACTGTGTTTAGAACAATCAAAGAACAAATACCCTAGAATCTTAGGCCAAATTTCTCTTTTAAACAACCTCTGGCTATCCTAGCAATGCTTTACCTCATTGTTTTTTTTTTTGGGGGGGGGGGCTAGTCAAGCAGCAAAATATTCAGTCAGTAGCAAGGTTATGGGCTGCGTAAGTATTGCGCCACAGACCCCTAGACAAAAGACGGCCTGATCGCGTTGTTGTGACGTCATAGCCGAAAGTCGAAAAGACACCATCTTGCTCTCCAGGGAACTGCGTGATTCTCTATAAACAAACAGAAAAACAAGCATTGTTCGCTACCAGCTCTTTCAAAGGTTCTTTAGCAGCGCAAATAAAGCTATGCGCTTTTTAATAATTCGACAAGAATAAGAGAAAAAAAAACACTTGTTTAGGGCTCCTAGCTGTGACTTGTGACTGTGATACACAGATAGCAACACTAATAAAATAAGTTTTACTCCACATATTACTGTGCAGTTTATTCGTGGTGAGTGCATCATATAATAGAGTAGGAGCTAATATAAAGAATGGTCTCTTGTTTGTATTGTTCCAATGTTTCTCAAGCAGTTGTGACGACAGCTCAATGAAGCTAGCCAGCCTATAGCCTCGGCGTTTGCGGATTGAGATTGAAATATTTTGATGCTCAAGTCTGTGGCTAAATGGTTCTATTGTGCATAAATTATTTTGAAGTTTAGTAGGAGGTAATATGAATCCAGCGGAGAATTTTCAGTGCCATAGAACCGCTGCAATAAGTTTGTCTACAAATATGCAATAGTCTTATATATGTAGGGGCTAGTCCAGAATCCCCCAGCCCAGCCCTTGTGTGCAGGTCGATTGTTCACAGGATATATATCAGGTGATGTTTTTACGAGTTTTTTTATTGCATGAATAACAGATCCTAGCATGGCAATTATGTTTTCTCTTTGCCTTCTCTTATCGTTACTCAATGAAAACATTTTGTTTTTGCTCAAAATTAAGCCGAGTAGACCACTACTTGTAGCAAAAAAAGAAAGATGACGATTTTGGTGATATAGGTAGTAGGAAATTCTGCTTTGGGAGACTAGAGTGAGGATTTTCATACAGAGAAGGCTCCATATTTCAATGCTATAACTCACTAGAGGCTTTTAGGCCATGTCACAAAACTCACTCATTTACAGGTACATTTTTTTATATGTTGTTTCAATGTTTTTAACAAATCCACCATTGCTAAATATCCATTTAGTGTTTCAAATATTTTCTCCCGTGGGGTATGGGATGTACCCTATGCCATAGAGTCGACTTATCCAACCGGTGTTAAGGAGGGCGGAGCATCACCGCTGCCTACCAGCCGCCTAGCTTACTTTAGCCTTGCCTAGTCCTTTGGATTGTATTCCCATAACTTTTTGAATTTTCTGGGTAACAGACAGACAAGGAAACTCAATGAAAACGTTGCTTCCTTGGGGAAGTACTTGATGATGCTAAACTACATCTACTTCTTTAAAAAAAATACATGACGCAGGAAAACTATCTTTAGGGAACCTGCTATAGTATTCTGTAGCCATGGTTCTCAGAGTTATATCAAGAATCATGCAAGTAAAATAAAAAAGTATTCTGGTAAGTCCTAGACTAACACTAAGCTATTAGCACTGCCCCCACTTTTTTACACGTTTATATGGACACACAAAACATTACTTATTTATTTTTTGGGGGATTATCTTTGTTTGGGAAACAAAGGCTTAAACTATGCAATGTAATGACTTGATTATCTTAAGCTTTCTGTCTTAAAAAATTTTAAAATATAGGTTAGTGTAAAATGTGTCTTTGTATTCTTGTGAACGTATCTTTGTTCAAGAAGGGAAAAGTATCAAGAGGACAGAAGTAATTTCAAAAAGTAATGGTAGATATTGCAGGTCTAACATAGCTGGATGATGTGGAGAGTTATCCATACTAACCCGAAAGTTTTGCAACTCAGAGCTCAGATAAATTCTGCAGCATTACTACAATGCATTGCATATCCATAATACTTTCCGATCTATATTCCTTTTTTTTCCGAGTGGCGTCAGTATCTTGTGCAGCATACTATATTGTATATGGCAATGCTGCCTTAAGCTATCCAGTTTGAACAACTATTGTAGCTATAGACAAAGTCCCTCGTTTGTTTCTAAAATATTTTTGATGTTCTTTGTTCAATATTTACAACAGTACCGTACCAATTGTTCATTTCTCACAATTTTATTAATCATAGCGATTCAAGTGCAACACTTAATATATATATATATATAGATACATTTTTTCAATCTCTGGCCAGCCTTCTCAGACAGTGTCTGTGAGCGCTTGAAACGCTGATCTGCTCTTTCAACCATCTGCATGTTGTTCTGCCCGGCAGGGAAACATACGACTCATACAATGTCACGTTACCGTCCTTTTTATTACCGTGATAATATCCAATGTCTTGAAATCTTCTAAATTAGCATAGTTAATCAACCAGTAAAAGAGGTCTGTCGGTCCGGTCGCTTACAGGCTGACGTCATGGCCCGATCGGGCCCGCGCGAACAGACCTTGTAACTAGGGAGCAGGGAGCCGTGATTGTAGCTCAGTCGATCGTTGCTCATTGCAGTGAAGGCACGTTGAAAATCAAACCTCTATTCCAACTTCATCATATGTGTAAATTTTTTATCAACTACCAAACAGGTAAAAAATCATCTTTTTACAGTATAAAATGTCGTCACTAAAGTGATACTGTCCACGCAGAGTTAAATTAAAGGTTTTCATCATTTTATATATACGTATACTGGGCTTGGCATACCAAGCTCTCTCTCTATAATAGCATTGCAATTGAATTTCGGCTACTCTTTAAGTTCATTTTTATTCAATATTGTTTCCTTATCATTTGGTTGGGTAGAAATCAAGGCAACGCCCGTTTTATGCCATCATTTTAAAGCCCAGGTACTCTAGTCTATAATATTATCCTACTTGTGATTCCATTCATCTTTACGTTCATCTGTAGGTTACGATTTCAGTATCAGAGTGGGTAATTTTCATCTTGCTAGAAGTTCCAAGTTTGAAATACACCTGGTTATCGTTATATGCAAGGGTTACTGTCCCGAAAAAGCTCTATTTGTATTATATAAAAGGGGTTACGCTCCATGACCCATTTCTACCCCACTCTCCCCTAAATAGTAAATTTCACATTTTTTCACAATAATGCTGCACTAACACACAACAGTTATTTGATATTACAGCAGTTTATGAAAAACTGGAATGAATGAACCCCGGCACTACTCGCTAATCGCATTAGAGAGAAATTTCTCGCTGAGAAAATTCAGTGGTCGCACCTATTCATTTGCATATGAGTGAATTTGAGAATTCGCATGTATTTATGAAAACGAAGTTCATGTTAGGTAGCATACTTTCAGCTTTTCAGTCACTATGTACGAATAAAATTTTGCACTGCTGGAGTTATCTACATGAAACTTATATTTTGTTTACTGCTATCCCTATTAAAAATTTCAGCAGTCATTCCAGCGGCGCTGCGCAAGTTTAAGCCGTACATACACCCCTGAACTCCGCAGTAATAGCGCAACGGCTGTGCAGTTATGTCCGCTTTTCAAGGGTAGCAACATTCTTATGCTTATTGCTGTGAGTTTTTATGTATCATTTGTCAAAGAACAAAGTTTTGTTAACTGTTTGTTTCATATACCGTTTGTTTAATAGCTTTGTTCCATTGTCCTATTATGCAAAGTGTTTAAGGCATATGCAAATTGAGACCTTGTTGAACTGTTATGCGAAATGGTAATTTTGTTCTGCGAAATGTTGAAACCATATCTGTTGCTTGGATGCTACCCTTGAAAAGCGGACATAACTGCGCAGCCGTTGCGCAATTACTGCGGAGTTCGCCGGTGTATGTACGGCTTAAACTTGCGCAGCGCCGCTGGAATGACGGTTGAAAATTTTAATAAGGATATGAGGTATACGAAAAAGAGTAACGACTCTGCCGTTATCATTTGCAAAAGCTAGTAAATAAATACCCGTGTTTGGTATTTGCCATTGTTGCGGGACACGCGCAACAAACAGCAATATTCTTTTACGGAACCTAGCTCACTCAGGTTTCCCCGGCGATAGTACAGCAGCCGCACAGGACAAAAAGTAACTGTTCTTCACAGGACACTTTATTCACACCGCTTGC
>LQNS02278159.1:8923000-8939954 GCA_001587735.2 Parhyale hawaiensis | reverse complement strand
GAATATATATATATATATATATATATATATATATATATATATATATATATATATATATATATAGGTAAATTGTGACCAAAAACACGCATAATCACGTAGCTCCACAAACGAACAAGTACAGGCCCTGGGACAGCAAGCGACCCGAGCATCGTTCTTTATTATTATATGCTAGAGGAGCTGGTACTGCTTATAGAGACAGCATAGCAATATCGGGTGACTTCTGAGCAGAGCCATGCAGCATTGAATGAAAACAACGGCATTGTAACCATGGTCATGCACAGTACCGGTCACTATTACAACGTTATGGTCGAAACAGGCACCGGAGAGATACTTGATAAATACACGTTTAGGCACAGGAATGACCAGTGGTAACACAAGGCTGGTATACGGTATAAGTTGCAGTGAATAAATTTAAAACGAACGAGGCTCCCGCGAAATGCATTCATAGGGACTCAAAGACTACCAAGTACTGCTAGTTATACAAACAGAAATTATAGTAACGGTTTAAAAGACAACAGAGGCTCAAGAGAAACATTACTTTATACAAGAGCTTTATAGTGCTACGTTTTTTTTGCGTTCAACGCCCGAAACGACGATGCACTAAGTATAACCAGACAGTTATTCTTTTTCGAATATTTTATTCATCACTTCTACAGCATTAATAATGAGTAGGCTCACCTCTAGTCATGAAGACAAGGCTCATGGGTCGTCTTTCTTTACCTATGCCTAAGCATCACGGCGGCGGGGTGTTTCGTTGTAGCACGTAGCGGCATCTGAAACATCCTGGTCGAAGATAGCAACGTGATCGTTCTGCTTGTTCACGGTTGGATACGTTGTGAAGATGCTCGCAGCTGAGAAAATGACATGGAGTCTATTAGCTCATGAAGTCGTTAAAGAAAGCGACAACAGTGCTCCTGATGTTGCGCGTGCCTGTGAACCGTTAGCTTGCAGAGTCTGTCCACGCTCCTCGAGCTCTTGCCTTCTCTCACTCTTTACCGTCCCTGAACATTGTTGTCCCAAACAAAGTTGTCTTTTTCTTTGCGAATGCTGTAAATTGTAAGAATGGGACTGTTTCCAAAGGCTTTCTTAACATTCGATCGGTTGACAACTCAGAGCCGCCCGAACGAGGTCGATCCTTATCCTTCCTCAACTTTTCTGAGATTCTGTGGACGGTCATGCAACTGAATTCTAGGTGCTAGGTGACGTCGTACTTTTTGTCTGTGTGGAAGAAAACTTTATCTCAATTGTCTTTGTTTCCATTTCCATGTAGCATGGATGCTCTTTAGCACTAGTTACTGCTAGTGATAACTGAATGAAAAGCGGCAAGGAGAATTATTGCTTTTATTCTTTAACCCTTCATGGCGTAGTATTTGATAGTGTTATTCCCACGTAAAAGGCAAGATAAACTCATGCAGTGAAGGGTTAAAACTGATTGCAAATAAGAAACAATGGATTGTAATAGGACTTTTACAGGTCTCGATACATCCATATCTTCGTAAAAAATAATTTTGTGGTAATTAGACTAGGCTACCAATACGTTGCAGTGACAGTTTTATGGAAAACCTAGACGGCCCGTGACCCATTGGATCACCATCACCATCTTCATTGCTTCTCAAAAGAGTAGCGAACACTGTACCAGTACGCAATGATAAATATACATTATATTTACGACGTACACTGAGAGAAATTTTGATGCACTTAGATGCATCAAAATGACATGCATTTTTGTCCCAAAACCAAAAACCCGCAAGTGCATCATTATGATGCATATAGGGTCTTGTGATGCACTTGGCACGAATTGATGCCCTTACGTGTTTCGGTTTTGTGACAAAGCCGATGATGCACCAAGATGCATCAAAAACAAGTAAAATTGATGCACCTGAAGAGACGAAACTTTGAAAAACAATAGCGATCTGCGTGTTTGTATGTAATCGCGTCTCGCTTCACACGAGTAACAAAACTACAAAGCTTTTGTACACTTTGTTTTTACGGAAATATGTTTTTCTGACTGAAATAGGATTTTCTGTCTGCTGCAATGTCACATCAAACTACGCCATGAAATACCTACGTGCATCCTGATGCCTCTGTCTGAAACAGCTACGTGCATCAAAATTTTTTTCAGTGTAATCCAGTTGTATTTCCCGCATTAATTTCCAGTCTAACATACACGTTTATGCAGCCGAACTCAGGCGCGGTCTCTGCTATTGATGACGCCCTTGATATAGTGATATTAAATCTTCAACACTCGAATTTCTTCCTATCATATAGAAAATGCTGATGTCACTTTAGCACCAGTAGACCGATGCTTTTCTTCAATCGTTGTAGCTACTTACACGGCAACAGCCGAGTAAAATTTCAAAATTTCAATTATTCTTTCGTGTTCTCGACGTATGAAGTGATCGGTATCCAAGTTACGACGCTCCTTAAATATCAGTTTCATCCTGCCTTCTAGACGGTGACATAGATTGTAAAACTAAAACTTACTACAGGCGTACTTCCACCAATGACGCTCAAATTTCTTCCTATCTTAAAGCAAACACCCAAGCAAGTAAACAAATAAATGCACAAATAGATAAATGAATGAATAAATAAATAAGTAAATATATAAATAAAAGTTTACAGACTTGTAGTGTAATACAGATAAGCTCCAGAGAAATACATTCATATAAGTGCAAAGACCACTAGTGATCACTTTTCAATTCGAGTACTGCCGGGTCATACTATGCAATCGCATGGTGAACTTATGATCGGACGTTCAGCTCATGCAGCACTCTACCAAAGTGCTTTCCACAGGTATCTTAGCTTCTGACTTTCGTTGTGTATCGGGACGACGAGCGAGCTGCCCGTCCGCTCTTAAGTAGAGTGTGCGACTGCAAAGTGTGGTCTCAACATACCGTAAATACCTCGCAAAAGAAGCTCCACCAAAATACACTTTTACTACATCGTCACCAGTGATAATAAATAATAACTCCAGAGACGTTATCGATTTGCACGACATGGCGAGTTAATCTATGCTAATGAACTTTAATATGTCAGGAAATGCCAACATATAAGTAAGTTTTTCCTCCTTAGATCGAGTATTTGGCTTTAAATCGAAATCTATCACTCTCGGGACGCCCGAGAACTCAACTCAATTTCGCACAACGGACATTTCAGTTTCCTACCTCAAGCGTAATCAGATTGCAACTAATACGTACAATACCCACCAAACTGGCGAAGCCAGCTCACCTCTGGAATTTCTGAAAAGTTGATATTCTAAGTGGGGCAAATCCCCCCTTTGATAAGAAATAATCACTAAGCCTGTTAGCAAGTAAATATTACTGACGTCAGACAAGGAGGCACTCGGTGCAAGTCCTGCAAGGGTGGCGAAGATAGTCGTGAACTTTACTTAGCACTACTCCTCCATACCTTAAAAAAGACGCCATGGTCAATTGAATTACTGAATCTTAAACGACATATTTTCTATACTTGCTAATAAATTTTTCTTGGATTTCTCGTATTTTAAACTTTTGATGAGTTTTTGATTCGTGTGTGAGGGGGCATCCAATTGGGCGGCGAAATTATGCTTTCGAGGTTCGACTTATCCACAACTTCAGACAGGTGCGCTGGCTCCAACCCGTCGAACTGAGTTTCAGGCGTTGACTTATAATCATTCACTCTTGAGACTTCCAGAAACTCAATCTTGCTCCATAAAATGAAATTTCAGCAGGCTCAGTACAATCGTGTTGCACGGTGACTTACAAACAAGTAAACACGCAAGATTATAACAGTGTTACAATGATATAGGTGTATAACTTAAAGTTAAGTAATTTTAGAATAATGCCTTTACACCATAACAATGATGTGGATTTCTGACCTCTGCTTTTTATCGGCAATGAATTAACAGTAATTCAAATAACGAAAAGAAGCACAATATATATATATATATATATCAGAGGGCGGCGGCGCACACTTAGCACCTTGGAGATATGGTTAAACTTCCCTTAAATATTCCCATCTTGTCATTTCTCCACCGAAATAAATGTGAGATTCAGTTGTTTACATTGGCCTGACGGCGCTGTTCCCTTGTGTTTGCCAGTCGTAAGCCTTTTTACTATCTCGAAAAAGATTTCAAGCCTGTGCCCGCCAGTTTTACTGCACACCTGCCTGGAATATTGGCTGTAATTCCTGGGCCTGAGGAGGCATGAGCTGGAATGGGAGACACCATGTTTCCAGCTATAGTGTACCGATAATATTTGGCAAGCCAAAAGCTTCTCTCCGTTTTGCTGGGTGCCAAACTCTGAATAGAAATATAAACTGAACATCACTCTATATTCTTTGTTGCAGTGCAGTCAATGGGAGCTTGATATGTCAACCCGACAACGAAACGATATTACGGTGAAATTTCAGTCATTTTTAAGTGCTTCATCTATCAATATAGGGACTGAAATGAAGCACTTTTGGCAACCCATTACAGTATTTTGTATTTTGCCCTGTATATTACAGCATGTGTGCACTGGAGTTATGACTTTAGTAGCTCTGTAAAATAATACGACACCTGCTTGTGGAGATAGGGCATTTTCTATTGGGAGCCAAAATATAGCCTTAGAGGATTGACTTGCCCGAAACTTCCCACAGAAGCGTCGATTTCGTTACTTTGCAGCGGTGTACTAGTGCTAATCAATTCAGCGGGTCGAAGCCAGCGCACCTGCGTGAAGTTTCTAGTAAGTCAAGCCAAGATGGCTTATTTGTGGCGTCCAATCGAACATGCCCTTTGTATTCTTACCGAAAAACTTTAATATCGTTGAGATTCAGCGCTGGGACTGCAGTAACTGTTATAGTGCATAAAAAAAGAGTTAGATTGCTGAATCAAAAAATCCAGCCCTTACTTTGGAACCATTCCACTCACCTAAAAATTCTGCTATCAAGTGAAGTAGTTCAATTTAATTGCAATACGTGCTCTCTATAGCGCGGCTGCGGATTCAAATGGCCGAAAGTCGAACTCCGATTCCTGGAATTTATCGGTGCTCCACTCCGACTCCACCCAATACGCCTCAGACTGCGAATGACTCCGACGGTGAGTCTACATGCGGGATACCTATGTGGTTCAATGGTTCATATTAAAATGCTACAGTATCCAATCGTCCAAAATGATGTCAGTGAATTCGTGATAAGCCTTTTATTGCTCATGTTTGCAGGGCTAATTTTGCTGTTAAAGACGCATCATACATACAGGTTTGGTCTTCTAATAATTCATCAAACGTAAGAGCGACGCTGACCTAAGTTCGTGGCAGCAGAATTTATTTCCTGCCAGCAAAATAACAAATTCTAAGGGTGCTTGCACACCAAAAATTGTTCAGCGAGAAGCTGGCAGGCTGGCAGTTTTTAAGAAGTATGGTAATGCATACATTGGCGCACGCACTCAGAACAGCGGCAGTTGAATAGGCAGCGGTAGCTGTTCGGTGTGTGCGCTCCAATGCATTCTGTGCTTCTTAAAAACTGCCAGCCTGCCAGTTTCTCGCTGAACTGCTTTTGGTGTGCCGGCACCCTAAGAGTGGGTTCGGTTGGATACCGAAATGACGCCTTCAAGGTGTGACTTGTCTTACAAACCAGACAGAAGCTTTAGATTTGTCACTTTGAAACGTGTTGCTGGTGTTGTTAGAAGCAGCGCAATTATGTTGATCCTGCTCAAAACTATATTTTACGAAGCAAGACTGAGCTTCGGGAATGAAGTCTCAAGGGTAACCGTTTGACGGTTAGTGCCTGAAACTTAGTTCAACGGATCGAAGGCAGAGCACCTGCCTGATATTTTGAAAAAAGCCAAGACTCGAAGGCTTAATTTGGCTCCCAATCGAACTTGTCCCTAATGTTTGAAAGTAAAGCAGCGCCTAGAAAATATCATAAAGTGCAACTAGGAGAATTTATCAGAAAGGCTCTGCAGTGCATTTTAGACACCAGCATTTACCCTATCAGGATCAAAATTTGGCGGCAATAAGAAGTGAAAATCATTGCCCTTTGCTTCGCGTAAACTTTCTACAGCTAGGAAGAAATTCAGCTGAAGAAAAAAAATGCACGGATTGAATTATGAAGCTTAATCGACTGAAGAACGTGTAACGAAAAGGAGGAAGGCACTACGCATTATACAACCGCAGCGTATCAAACTTGGTAAAGCTAGAAGTGCCTTCGATATTGAGAAGCTTTTACTGATGCCATTATCTACTAGCCTTTCAAAAGATGAATTTTCTCTTGTCTTACTCATCAGCCAAGTGACTAAGCAATTAACAAAATGTAAATTATTATACAGTGGACTATTGGCCAGCGCCGTTATCATTATCATAGAAAATAATTATTTCTCAGAAATTTCCGTTTCTTTCCTTCAACCTCCTGCTCTGTTGTCAGGAATGTTTCCCTTTATTCCTTCGCTGATACCAAAAGCTCAGAAAATATACTCGTAATGAGAAGTACAAACTAGTATTTTTGCTACCATATGCACTTATACGTACTTGTCGGTCGTCTTTAGTACTTGAATTTAAAGAAAACTGTAAATCAACGGTCCCCTTACCGTCCAACACATAACTTTTCTCTCATCTAATGCTTCAGATTAGGACACAGAGTCCAAGAAAGCAACCAACAAACTATAAGTGATCCACAGTCCAGAGCAAGGGATGACTCCAAACACAGGGCAGTGGCTTTCAAGCGGTGTTGCGACCCGCTCGTGGACTGCGAAGTGTGGCTATAGGTGCGCCCAAAGAACTATATATAAAAATGCATCGTATTATATTAGCAGCAGTCGAACGTGTCTTGAGACTGTTAATATTTGTAGAAAATGTTGAGTTAAATTCTAGTATTTCGGTGCGAAATGCACCGAATGTCTTTAATTGCTTCAAAGGTACTCCACAAACAGGAAGCGTATGGGAACCGCTGGCATAGGACACTGTTAAATTTCGACACTAGAATTTTTGGCTAACTTTCAATGTATATTCCTGACAGGTGTTCTCGACTACGAGTAGGCTAGAGCTTGAGGCCGTCTCAAGGATTATCGGTTGGGGAGCAACGCTTAAACTCAATGCAACCTGGCGAAACCAGTGACCATGATTAAAAATTCTGGACTGTTTACAAATAAGGAGCCTAGCTTTTCTCAGTATAATAGAACTGTGCCAAACGATGACACTTAAGGAGGTGCAGAGTACAACATGGAAGCGCTTCCGTACATATAGCTGGATAGAATATAATCATTAAGCTAGTGTCAGTGCAATCATTACTTAGTAGTGACATCGTTGGCATCAGTTACTGTAACTCCGCTACCGTTCATCCCGTGCACTGTCATGACATGATTGCATTACCTTAATTGCACGAACTACAACAATAGCAATTTGTTATCTATAATGCAGTTTGCACGAACCAACTGCTTAACAAACTTAAATGAAATCTTTTAAGTAACTTAAACCCGAGAGTGAGATCCCATCAGAAAAGCATAGGCAAACATTAGATGAGAGTAGAGGATTGCCTCATGTCATATCGTACGCTTGCCAATTATTTTCCGATGAGCAACGGTGATACTATTAGTTATTATTATTGTCACGCGTGAGCTTCAGGGCTTGACCGTACAAACGATATAATGTACTTGATTCAGAAGTGAGGAATATATGCGTATAAACGGAGTCGTAGTGAGAACAGCCTTATGCCTTATCTGCAAACTTATGCCTTTTGTTTTTTAAAGCGATATATAATATGTTTTATAGGCACTGTATACATATGGCGGTGCGGTGAGTGCAGACGTATGCATTTAAGTAGCTAAGTCATGTACCACAAAGATCTCGCAAGGAACAGTCCTATTTGTACTGTAAATTTATGGCATCTGCTGATGTGCTGTATGCCCTTGTAGAATAGGAATATTGCGGAAAAGATACAAAAATAACCCTAGTCCTCTACCGACCACGTGGATCTTAGCGTTCAGCTTCAACTAGCGCTATACTCCTATAAATACTAAGTTTATCGTAGACAGTAAAGGAATTAGTAACAAAAAATACGGTATGATTTTTAGCGACGGCAAGTATTTAGCATCTGAAAACTGTGCACGGAAAACTTTGGGCCTCACCAAACGCAGATATACCATGTATTTATCCTATAACCAGGCAAATTTTCCCTTGGAACACGTGTCTACATATGTAGTGCGGAGTCAGCCTAGAGGAGGAACGTAAAGTTTCTTCAACTTATTACTTCATATTCATAAAACGAATCTCCTGTGAGTTTCCCCAAGTGGGAATTTATACCATTTTTCTTCCATGAATTCCGTACAGTGGCCACATTTTGTTCATATCCATACAAATGAGTCTCCTGGGAGTTACCCACTTGAAATTAAATCATTATTCTTCCATGTCAATGGGGTAGAATTGCCACATTAAACGACCCGTGTCGAATAAGGTTCAATGTTTACATCATGTCATCAGTGCACCTAAAAAAACCGCGCACATGCTGTGACTGCAACAAAGCCGACGTGTGCCCCAGAATTGGAAAATTAAGGAAGTGGCTGGAAGAGGAAGGAAAAATTAAGCCAAGCCCTGCGCTAAGAGCCCTCGAGCGGGCATAATGAGATCATTTCAGTAAACAAAACGGGCCCAGTGCTGCATTGTAAGAGTTCCAAACAATCCCAGATGCTGCAATTGGCCCACTTTCAGTGAGAAAAGAGGGATCGAGCGAGCGGGAGTTGAGCTTTTAGATTCCCTCCTTAACCTTTTTTGAAAAAAATATTCATTATGGCAATAGGTTTATTTTACCATCGATAGTCTTTGTCGCATAAAAGAGATTTATTATAGGCATTGAGGTTACTTTATTCCTCGTCAACCTTTGTTGCGTGAAAGAGATTTTTATTTAAGGAACTAAGGTTACTTTTTACTAGTAACGTTAGTTGCATAAAACAGATTTAATATAGAAATCAAGCTTTTTTTTGTTAAATTATGCATAGTGCTGGGAAAGTACACGAGGTACTACCTGCTATCATTTCAAAGCTCGCAATCTTTCATACCATTTGGTACAATACTCTATGCCAGTAGTACCAACACAAGCGAGTTTCAAGATCAATTCAAGTACCTGTGCGTCACTAGGTCTTATGATCAAAATCTTCATCGTACTACGAAAATTGCTGTGTTATTCAGTTTAGCATTACTATAATATCGCGGAGATAAAAAAGCCTGTGCTGACGTTAGGTTTGATAATTATCAACACCGGCTCTCACACAAGAATAAATCTATTGGGCAATTGAATTCAACAGATCTAGCAACACGCAGATACATCAGTTGAGTCAGTAGGGGTAGTGATTGGTTCCACATCGTACGAATGTACCTATTGGATGCTTGAACTCGATAAAAGAAAGGAAAACCTCATTTGTGATTCATGTATTATCGCATGCTCGAATTTGCTGGCAGCATGGTTATCGTCAATGGCGCCATGTCCCCAATTTGCAAAATATCTGATTATAATGCCTGGTGCCTCGCGTCCCAAACACCCACTCCCTCCCTGTCCCCCCACGCGTGTTACGGCAGTTGGGGTATCATCAAGCAACCTCCAGGGATCGTAACTTCAGAAGAGACACGAGAGCCGCTGCTGCTGTTGGGAGTTGCGGATGGACGGCGTCGTTCGGGCCCACGCTCGCTGACCGCCGCCACCCAGCCCTATGCCGGGGCTTAACTCTACAGAGTGTTCAATAATTATCGTCACAACCTTTTTATTTGTGCATATTTTTATTTAATATTCAAAAATTTTAATGCTTTATTAGCTTAAGTATAAGCTAAACATCTTTTACCAACTAATATCTGTTACCCACTCCGCGCACGGAGTAAAAAAGACTCATGAGTGGTTGGCAAACAACGTGCCAGAATTAATTTCCAAGGAAAAATGGCCTCCTTCATCTCCTGATCTTAATCCCCTTGATATCAGCATTTGGTCCGCATCGGAGAGCTTCCCATCGTAAAAATGTGGAGGATTTAAAGGCAGCACTCTTGAAAGAATGGGCAAAAATTCCCCAAGACATCATTCGTGACTCTAGCAAAGCGCTCTCTCCAATCGTTTACGGCAGGTTATCGATGCCGATGTAAGGCATGTTGTATAAATTACAGATATTCGGAAAGAATATTAGTGAAATAACATGTTTTTTGTTTGTTTTGTATATATCCATTTATTTAATAAATGTGGGCAAAACAATTGAAACGATAACTTTAAGAGCGAGGGCACACGTACGCAAAAGTTGCATTGCAACGCAACTTTGTATTCGATTGCGCTGCAGCGCCCTAGGCTTAGGCTTGGAGATTGCTATGCCACTGAAAAGAATATTTAAGGTATGAGTCTTTTCTTGCAGTTTGTACGCTACAACAAGCAGCAATGGTCTAGCTTTGAAAATACCTCCTATTTCCGTGTTAGTTAAACGTTGCAATGACGGATAGTTTTAGCGTGACACTCAAGCACCATCAGTAGTAGTCACGGCAACGTGACGACTCAAGGCAAAAGTTCCGTGACTGAGCAATTTTTGCGATAGTGTGCCCACGCTATTAAACGCCCTGTACAACCGTACGTGCCACTTATGCGCAGAAGTTTCCTCTCACTTCATCCTGGTATACCGCAAAAGTCAGTAGCCTATGGATATCGTAGCTTGGTATCGTCTGCAGCCGTACCTTCCTTTGGGACCAAGTGGGCATACTGTATATTTGCAGGACGAACCAATGCTTGAGGGTTTCTCTTTGCAGGGTACGGTCAAGGAGACTGAACTTTTACCTCTGACCTATAGACTGTAAAAAAGGTAAAGTCAACTTTGACCGCACCCTCAACTGGGAAACCCACATGTACTGGTTTGTGCTGCGAATATAGGCTCACAGGCCCCAGAGGAGTAAGTACGGCTGCAATCGACTACGGGTCATCAAGGACTATAGCGCCAATTTGACGGAAGATTCAAATGATCCGCGACCCCTCACCCCCCTCATCTCTGAGGATGGCAAGTTCCACCACGGCTCAGCGCATGCACACAACTGCCGAGTCAGCACACCTATAGACTAGCAAAGAGCTCGCATGCCTGGGTTGGCATCCAACCAGCGATACAAGGATTGTGAGTTGCGAACATAAGCATGCGGCTACCGTGGAGGCACAAATAGTGATGGCGAGTTTTCGAGATTTTTTAGCTGCTATACGAGTACCTGATTTTCACAAATTATTATAATCAGTATTGCTTCAGGCTACAGAATAATTGTTGTGATTTATGCGTAAGGACAGACTATTTAGGACATCAAAAAAAGTAACTCTTCAACGAATTAGTTAGCAACATAGAGCACTTTAAGTCTCCATTCTACGACAATCTGTCTGAAAAAGGAAGAAGGGACATAAATATGTCGAAGAACAACGGGGAACCCATGTACTAGAATCTTCCCATACAAACAAAATCAAAGCGAATAAAAGCAACAAATCAGGAAAGAAGAAGAAGAAGAGAGTAGAGCTTCATCAGAACGGTAGGAGTATGAAGAGGGAAACAAGCAAAGAGCTCACTAGTGTAAAAACAGCGATTCACGATTGATGTAATGCAGATGTAATCGATTAGCACTGCAAAGCCTAAGTTAAGATAAGCACAATTAGCCTAACTTGTCCGGAATCGCAGACGGGTGCACTGGTTTCGCGTTCAGTATTAAACACAGATTGAGTACACTTAAGACTTCTGAAAACTCAATTTTGCTTGGTCAGATAGAGCTCTTTTTAAGTTGTATCAATCGCGGTGGGATTGTAGCTAACATAACACGATTGAAAATGGAGAAACCAACACTCGTGTCTGAAGCGCGGAACAATTAAATAAAGCTTTTTCGACTCAACTTAATTCACCATCAGCTTGCCCATCGCTTGCGCCTTTTCTGCTTCAGGGTTACAAAATCGCTGTCCATATGGCAAGATAGTATAGGCACTTTGGCCTGCTCCTTTATGCAGTGACGGCAAACAATTAATCCTTCAGCTAGTGAATGAAAACTTCTCGTATCCCTCTTCAAAGGATATTTGAAATAAAAGTTAAACAATCTCCTGGTAAAGCCTTGCAACCTAACATTAATCGTCTAGAGGCATCTTACTTACCAGTGTTGC
Organism: Parhyale hawaiensis; assembly: GCA_001587735.2. NCBI lineage: Eukaryota > Metazoa > Arthropoda > Malacostraca > Amphipoda > Hyalidae > Parhyale > Parhyale hawaiensis. The sequence continues at coordinate 8,927,867 of LQNS02278159.1, read as the reverse complement.
CCTCTACCTCTTAATTACTGGTTTACCCTGACAGAGACACTTGGGAATAATGATGCACTTTATAATGCTCAGAAGACATTCGGAGACAAGAAAGGAGCTTAGTTGACAAGTAGTGTAACTAGAGTTCGTTGATTATCTGTGGTTTCAAGACGCCAATTTCATGAGGAAAACTCGTACATATATATGTGTGTGGTTATTCACATTAGTGAATGTAATTTATTATCGCATACGTGCACAATCAGTATACATGTATGGAGCATTCGGAACACCGGCAAGCACTTCAAGGCCAAAATACATTGCCAGATATTGCTTAGTGCAATTATGACGAAAATCCTACAAACTTATGCAGACGAGAAGTAAAAACTGCCGGGAGTGGCATTTCGCCAACAAATGCACTACCCGACTATGGGAATTTTGCCTGAGGAGCGAATACAGCAGGATGTGTCTAGGCTAATTTTGCTCTTCGCATTCGAGGACTGCAAAGAAACATGTAGTCAGAATTTCCCTTGTTATTTATTTACTACTATGGCATGTAATGCCTGCATTTTCTCAAAAACTTTACTTTAAATCGTTACTATTCCAACTGCAATTTCAGCAGTATAAAACGAATTTTTCTCTTGATTACAGAACAAGTAATCAGCAGAAAACTTTCACGTTACAGTTCGATTACAAGCTACGAGATCGTAAAAACATTCAGTCACTGATTACCACGTGCAGGAAATAAAAAATCCGGCTTTCAAACGACTAATGAAATTTATATAATGTTTTCCATTTCCATCCTATGAAATTACTACTATTGTTAGCTGAAAATATTGGAGCTGCAAGCATATCTTGCCGCTGTGTGCGGATTAACATGTTGTAGTAAACTAAATGTTCAGGAAAGTTTTCCACGTTGGGATCAGTGAAGATGTCGCTGGTCTGCGCATGCCCTGTCAATGCTAAGATTTGTGCAGACTCCAAGTAGCATAGTCCCTTTTATTGTTGTAATAATCAAAGAAACCGTATAAAGGCAGGATAGCTAAATTGAATAATTTGTTGACTGATAGACTGACATCTGCCGTAGGTAATGCCTTTAATTAAGTTCAGTACATATCCAACTGATTGGGAAGCAAATGATGCATGTGTAACGTCTCTTAGAGTGATATGCCCGTTGTAGAATAAAATAGGCGTTAGAGATTTTGAAGAGATCATTTGTGCACACTGTATAGGAAACATCCGTCATCGAAATGACCGTTGTATCAGTTTTACCTGTATAGTAACTGAACTTTAATAGGAGCGGAGCCCTTCAATGCATAGTATAGCGTATACACCAGCAAATAGTGTTGTTGCTCTTACAAACCCGCCCTGGAAACACGATGGGCATGTAATTTATATACAAGCCTCACCTTCCAACGGCTAGAGAAAACGATATTTGTTGCTTAAGTAATTTAATTAATGGCCACTATCCTTGAGAATTTGACCTGCAACAGTACCTAACTTGCTGCATTGACCGCAGTTCCCCCAAATGCAGCAAAGAGTGATGCAGTGTGGGTGCCGGGTCCGTGCGGTGGGGCGCGTCCGCACTTACTTCTTTTCTCTGCCTCAGCGGCCTTTGGGAGGGGGTGGGGCGTGCCTTGCTGTTTCGCGCACCCTGCAACGTCGGGTCGGAGCTGTGGCTTTGTGGCTTGTACCCTGCTTGGTGGGCTGCTGGGGAGCGTGGGAGGAGGGGCGCGGGCGGTCCGGGAGCGCGTCCTGCTGTGTGGGTACGGCGTGGCTCACTGCACTTCACTCAAGCCCTCCCCTTTTTGGTCCCTTCAGGACTATGGTCTGATTGTGACGCGGCCCCATGGACTTAGGTGGTAACATGGACCAGGACCTGCAATACTTGCCTTCAGTATCAAACGCCATCACTATTTCTTCCATGCGGTCAGAAAGGGCGGTGTTCAAACTCCGCCCTCTTGGAGGTAACTCAACAACAACAACATTGCTCTTACAAATGCACATTATACCTTGCACTGCAGGCTTCAATGATTAAGGCTGAGTTTTTCAAGTGCGTCGAATACCTACCGAACGCATGTGGCATACGTAGCACTCGCTCCAAGCAATACGCTCTTATTACATTCAATTTCTCCGCAGAGCCTTTCTGAAAACCTCCAAACTCCCTTCATAAAATCTCACTTCAATCTTCCAACCCTTTGAAATAAACAAATTCTTATTCTGAAGCTCGCTATGGAAAAACACGGCGTTTCTTAAGCGCCGCGGATAAAAGCCTTAGCGCTTTTTGACGCAGCTGGGCAAGGCTTTTGACGCAGCTGGGCAAGGCTTGCAATTTTCTTTTACGTCAAAGCTACACAGATCGCAAATCCTGAATGCCACCATTAGGATCTGCTCGAGACTCTGTCAAAAGACTCATTTTATGGTAATTCTCTGCAACGAGTTTGAAGATAATCCGCGGTGGATATTGCACCAGATACAAGGACTGCTTGCTTCCTCGTGCATTGTGCTCCTTGCAGCTTGGGCAGCAAGACTTTTGCAATAATACTGGTAGTGCAGCTGGAGATAAAAGGATGCGGAGAATATTGCACCGCGCGGGAGACTGTTTCTATAGGCTAGAGCTTCAAATGCGGGCAGCAATAACGACAATATTGGACATAAAATAACACTTACTGGATGTTTATGGACACCTCTGTGCAGAGCCACGTATTTAAATATTATGTGCGGTGCACTTCTAGGAATTCTTAGCAGAATGTTATAAAAAAACAATAGCATGCGTATTTGGCAAGAAGCTTCACATTCGATTCCGTCGGGAGCAGGATTATGGACACGACGTTAGTCTTACCCGATATTTATCACCTAGGTTGCGTTCACACATTATTCATATCAACGCGTTCACTCATCCAATCGCACGAATGTTTTGCATAGCGTCGTTGCCAGCATAACTTTGGTACGCTACAAAACGTTATTAAAATGTTTACCTTCAAATCAGTTTCCTCGTCAAGTGTCAGTGGGTAAATTATGAATATCTCTTCAAATTTAGACTCAAATAAAACTCAGGAAACAGTGCACTTTCCTGCTATTGCTAGGATACATTCGGACGAGTGGATGAGTGCATGATACGTTGATATGAATGGCGTGTGAACTAGACCTGCATGATGACTAAAGGTACTACTGATTACTAGTCATGGTAAACTAGAGCTACCAAAAGGGCTTAATGCAATTCGAATGCGGTTAACGTGATTGTCAGGTCTTCATATTTGCTACAAATTCTTCTATGCATTTGTGTTGATAACTTATCATGATTATCATTATAATCATATAATAATTATATTTGTTTGTGCTACACAGAGATCAACGCATGCCGGCCACGAGCTGAAAGAACAAACTCAAAAGCCTTGCTGTGTGAACCGGGCTTTATACCTGTGAATTGGTCTGAATGTAAAGTTGCCGTCGCATGTCGAAGCCACACTAAGCGATCGAACACTCAAATTATGAGTGGACGATCAGCTCGCACATAGTGTAAGTCGTCCCGATACACTATTGAAAGTCAGTTGCGTAGATACGGTAGAATGACAGCTAACAGTTTCCTCATTCATTAAGTTCACCGTAGCGATTATATAGTATAGCATCGGCATTATTGAGACATGCTGCTGCAGCAACAGCTGCCTTTTATGCTATTCAGTTATATTCAGGAGTATAATCGCATTGTCGGTTAGTATCCCTTGTGCAAACACACAGAGATAGGACGAGAGTTTGCGTGTCTGTTATCAAAAGAAAAGTTCTTCAGTTTTATGTGGGCGCTTTTGTTGTGGTCTTGAAATAGACAGTCCGCTTCAGATATTTGCTATCTCATGTGTCGTCTCACTGAATACAAGGAAAAGTTGGCCTTTCTTATAATAAAACGGGAACAAGGTCCCAGATTCCAAGAGCGTATTACAGGACTGCACGAGCAGCACAGCCGTTTTTGCGTATCGTCATCCAATTAAGGGGAATTTTACGGCAGCGCTGAAGCTCGTGTCGTTATTTTTATTATGTGTAAGATAAAATATGAACCAAGAGACTGGTGTTAATCTTCCCTAACAATAACGTTGTTCTTTTATCCATTTTGTTCACGCGATGAAAGAGATCTGAAAATAGAGTTTGCTCTGTTAGAAAACTGGAAAAAGGAGTTCATCGTAAAGGGTACAGTATTCAACGAGTTACTTGTAGCTCACATGAGAGATGATTATCTACTATGCGGAGAGCAAATTTATTTCACAAATTTCGGTCCTTAGATACGTAACGATAAGCATGGCAACACTACATTGGATTGGGGGATGCCTGAACCAGAAGCTTGTTCATCCGAAGTCAAATCTGTGATGTGATAAAGGAATGACGAATGGATGCAGTTTCCAAAAAGAATGAAGCCAATACTGTTATCAGTTCATAATAATAGGGCTGCTGCAACAATCGCCGAAATGCGTATTGTTAATAATGCAACCTCAATATTATGAATGCAAAAGTCGCAGAAATACCCGATCTTACTGATAAAACATCAATACTGTGGACGGGCGCAACAGTCGCCGGAATGCCCGATCTTACTGATGAAACCTCAATACTGGGGACGGGCGCAAGAGACGCAGGAATGCCCGATCTTACTGATAATATCTCAATACTGTGGATGGACGCAAGAGTAGCATAAATACCCGATCTTACTAATAAAACCTCAATACTGTGGACGGGCGCAAGAGTCGGAGAAATACCCGATCCTAATAATTAGACCTCAATACTGTGGACGGGCGCAAGAGTCGCAGAAATGCCCGATTTACTCATAAACACCTCAATACTGTGGACGGGCGCAAGAGTCGCAGAAATGCCCGATCTTACTCATAAAAACCTCAATACTGTGGAC
>LQNS02278159.1:8879394-8889483 GCA_001587735.2 Parhyale hawaiensis | reverse complement strand
TACATAAGATACCATCTATAACATTGCTTTCCGCGATGTGCTAGGCTAAGTTCTTGCTAAAATGATTGTCATAGCTCCAATTAAGGAAGAAGTCCTCCATGGCGATGTCTGCATAAGATACTGTATGTAGAGCGGCGACAATTCTGAGGGCATTTCTGCGATTTCTCTATATGCAGGTAGTGTGGGGGGCTAAAATATGTGCCGAACAAAATCTTAAAAATACCCATAGACTTAACAAATCTATAGAGGTATCTGATTACGGCCGAACTGCCTTGATGAAATGGTCAGACTATAGGTGTTTACGGAACACCCTCGTGAACGTCTTCACTACGTGGCTTATTAATGAAATAGGTCTATAGTTAGCTGGATCCGTACTACTTCCAGTTTTGGAAATTAAGGTAATCACTGCGTGTTTATAAAAGCTTGGCATAACCCCATCGTCCAATGACTTACGCCACATGAAATAAAGCGGGTAAGAAATGCTTAGTTTGCACATTTTGAGGATTTTTGTAGGAACATCATTTGGTACTGAAGCACTGTTTCCGCTAAGTTCATCAGTGGTCAGTTCAATGCTTAGTGTCGTGAATTCATAATCGATCAAGTAGTTACCAATGCATCAAAGAATTGAACTTCAGGTACTGTTTTTTTTTTTTTTTTTGCTAACAACTTTCTGGTATTGACCCGTCATCAGTCATCGATCCATTTTCGTCCATTAATAGCATAGCAACAATTAAAGGAGTAGTTATATACGATTGCTTCTGTAGAGATTTAGGGCTAAGAGTCTGGCCTAATTTGCATGCGTGTGGCATTACACAATGCACTCGTGCAATATTTATCCTAAATTGTCAGCTCCATGCAATTGACAAAGCACTTAATTGGTGATATCTATTAATATGGAAGCAAGGTGTTAGAGATTCTACTGTACTGATTAGTCTCCACGAAGTGCAACAATAGCAACATTCACGGATGTTGTTATTGTTTCAATTAAGGACGTTAGTCTTCTTGGACGAAATCACCGTACAGTGGTTGTCGCTACATTGTATCACTGATATCATGTACGGTGTTATGAAAACAAATATATGCATAACTAGAGCTCCCTGAGAGCGCATACCTCTGCCAAGCGAGGCAACGGTAGCAAGAAAATTCAAATTGGCTCCGAAACCATAATTTTCTTTGTATAAACTTCAAAATTTAATCATTTGTGCCTTTTGATAGTAATAACAGCTTGTTTGATTTTCTTGAAGATCCGTTCATAACTTTTGAGTTATACTGCTAACAAACGTTTTGACTAACATGAAACAAGCATACAAACGAACTAACCGATCTGCACTAAAATTTAATCATTTATGTCTTTTAACATTACTAACAACCCCTATAAATTTAATAAAGATCCATTCATTATTTTTCAAGTCATTGTGCTAACAAGTATAAAATTAAAAACAGTGACAAACGAACGAACAAAAGAACGGATCATTACCAAAATTTGGTCATTTACTCTTTTTTATATACCTAACAACTCGTGTTAGTTTCATTAAAATCCATTCGCAACTTTTTGAGTTATGGCATTGAGAAAAATGAGTGAGACAAACAAACAAACAAACAGATGAACATATCTTCACCAAAAGTTAATCATCTGTTCCTCCTGACATACCTAACAATCCCTGTAAATTTCATCCAAATCGGTTCTTAACTTTTTCAGTTATCTTGGTGACAGACAGATAAACACGACGAAAACATAACCTCCTTGGTGGAGGTAAAAATGTCATAGAAGGATTTTTATGAAATGTATATGTATTGTTAGGTATAGTACAAAGAGTAAATGACCAAATTTTTGTTCGTTATGTTGATTTGTTTATTTGTCTCTGTGTTTGATTTTATGTTTGCTAGAAAATAACTCAGAAAGTTTTGAATAGATAATTTTGAAATATACGAGAATTGTTAGAAATGTGTAAAGACATAAATGATCAAATTTTGGAGATAATGGGTTGGTCTGTTTGTGAGTTCAACAAATGTTTGTCAGCAACATAACTCGAAAACTTATGAATGGATCTTCAAATAGCAGAGGCTGTTATACTGTCAAAAGACTCAAATGACCAGGTCTTGGTGTCGATGAAAAAGAAATCAGTTTCAAAACCAATATGAATTTTTCGTTAACGATGCCTTGCTTCGCGGAGGTTTGCGCTCTCAGAGTGCTCTAGTTATTGAATGCTTTCTCTTAGTTAATATTACGACAAACAATATCCGAGGTAATCCTTACATGCCCTTACTACACAAGAGTACATTACTGTCGAAGGTATTCTTTTTAACGCTGAAGTACTGCTGTGGTTGCTTTTGCTGTATGGATTGCAGTATTTTTGTACAGTAGTATATTTCTAGCCAAATTTCAGATCAGCGGAAACGTTTTTACCCAGTTAAGTTTTTTACTAAAAACTAAGGGACCTCATCTTGGTGTCTTACTTGCCGTAAGCCTGGCATTTAATTTCTAGAGTAGGTTGACGCTTGTCTCTATTTAGTTACGACCGTTGCCTACTATTGCGACTTAATCGCCGCTTGCGTTCCATCCATAAATTTACGTTGAAAGCTTGAGGAAGATAAATTGCATTGTAGCTTTGCTCTGCTTTCACGAAATTTGAACAGAGTGCTCACCTGAGTTCGTAATTAGGCAATATATGCCGTGTCATAGGCGAAAAAAGAAATAAAATAAAACTTCTTCCAGTACTCACCGCATTCGCCTAAACAATTAATATTAGACAATAATCAATTCCATGGCCTGTCAGAATTTCCCCAGATCCTCCTTCCAGCAAAATCACATGGTTCTATGCCGAGATTATACCGAAATGCTTGAAAATGAACGGGGTTACCTACATGCCAGGTTGTTTTTTAGCAACGCATGTCATATTTTATCTGATACAATCGCACTTGACAACAAATGAGCACTAACTTGAGATCAGAGCACTTTTGCGAGAAAGACCTGTAAATACCTCACAAAGAGGCCTGGCAAAATTTCTTACCCGAGAGTGAGGGACTTGTTGAATACACGTATGATTAATGTATTGCATGGCTATGAGGAGCGTGTAAAATACGCGTTGATTTTTACCTGGAAGTGAGGGACGAGCATAACACGGTATTGATTATTATGGGTGGAGGAAGCATTTATATGTATAACAAGTGTGGATTCAGAAGGTATTACATAAAGATTGAGGCACGTGCAAAAACGAAAAGATTTTTCCCCCATAGATTGGGGCGCATCTGGAAACATATGGCTCTCCTTTCTGAGTGTAAAGATCGTCGAAAACACACTTGAATTTCTTACCCTGAAGAGAGAGACCTCTAAAAAATGTGCCATACGTCACACAAAAGCAGCAGCTAGCGGATGGAAAAGATCAATCCTGATAATGGTTGTCGCATCCTAAGAGCAACGGTGGCGTCTTTGTTAAAAAATAACTTGTCTTGGCAAGAGCTTTTATGAAAAACCCAAACCGTAGTAAATGATAACTGAAAGACCTGTATCTGTGAAACATATGCCGTAATGCGACGATATTAACAAGGTGAAAATAGAAACTTCGAAAATGTAACGTAGGTAGNAAAAATAACTTGGCTTGGCAAGAGCTTTTATGAAAAACCCAAACCGTAGTAAATGATAACTGAAAGACCTGTATCTGTGAAACATATGCCGTAATGCGACGATATTAACAAGGTGAAAATAGAAACTTCGAAAATGTAACGTAGGTATTGTTAAGAGTATACTCGCGAGAGAAGTGGAGGGAGCTGAATGGGCCGAGACAGCAGTTTTGGCATTTTTCACGGGTAGGTCAACCTATCTGACTATCTACAAGAGTTTGTGATGATAGTTCAATTCTATCTGGGAGTTTTTGAGTGGAGAGACACACAAGTATACATAGACACCTATACTGTACAACGGAAACATCATCTGTTTCATTTCTTTCGCGGTTGATTACATCCGCCAATGAGGTTATGTTTTCGTCGGGTTTGTCTGTCTGTCACCATAACTCAAAAAGTTATGGACAGATTTTGATGATATTTAGAGGGATTGTTAGGCATGTTTGGAGGAACAGATGATTAACTTTTGGTGAAGATCCGTCCATCCTTTTGTTTGTTTACCTCATTTTTAATGCCATAACTCAAAAAGTTATGGGCGCATTTTTATAAAATTTACATGTGTTGTTAAGTATATCACAACAAGTAAATGACCAAATTTTTGTGATGATATATTTGTTTGTTCATATATTTATTGGTGTGTTTGATATTATGCTTCTTAGAGCAATAACTAAAAAATTTTTGAATGGATCAATAAGAAACTTACAGGAGTTATGAGTAATGAAGAAAGACAAAACTGGTTAAATTTTTTTGCAGATCGGTTGGTTCGTGTCTATGTTTGACTTATGTTCGTCATAATATTTGTCAGCAGCATAACTCAAAAAGTTATGAACTGCTATTCAAAAAAATTGCAGAAACTGTTTATACTATCAAAAGGCGCGAATAATTAGATATTGGAGATGATAAAAAATCATTGTCTCAGAGCCAATAAGAATTTTTCAATACCGTTGCTTTACTTGGCGGAGGTATGCGCTCTCAGAGTACTCTAGTTATCATTGTGATGAGAATGAAGAGCTGCAATGAATTTGTTATTAAGGAAGAGCATTAGGGAATGGAACCTATACACTTAGGACAAAAGTTTCATGCCAAATCTTTCTACGATGACATAGATAGGAACTTTTAAATTCTTCCAAAAACAAAACAGAAAAAATATTAGAATACGGAGAAATACAACCGCGTTAGCAGAATCAGTCCTGGCCCTCACCTAACCTTATGAAGGCCAATTCATTGTTTGCTAGGTCCAGCATGTCGCCCTAGTGAGCGACAGTTTGCCATTGTCACCCAAAAGTTACTACCAGAACTATATATACGCTTTCGCAACAGGCCAGCTTCCGTAGCAAATGAATTAAAAGTTTCTGGCATTTACTAATCAACAATAAACGCAACGGGCATTTACTGTGATTCGGTAACGACCAACAACCCTTAACTAGTAAGTTTGACTGCGCCTGTAGGTCTGCACTGCGAGATCAAGTCCTTCGGAGAGCGATGGCAAACAATCATCTGCAGTTACTGAAGGAAATACAGATGAAGGATTTGTGTTCCTGAAGTTGTCTCTGCTTTAATTAGTTCGAGAAGAAGGAAGAGAGTAACATGAGATTAGTGCTCTTAGCATATCTGGTGAGATCGGGTCTACCTGCAGTTGATTTGTGTTTCAATCGGCATTGGTAATCGGAGTGATCCGAACCTGTCTTAACCCTTTGGAGTCGTACTCATAGGACAGTCTTTCGGTCCTCATATATACCAAGACTTAGCTCAATAAAAGAAGGATCGCATGACAGCCTGTTGATCCAAATATGTTCTACTCAGAATCCGTACGATTTGTCATGGCCTTGTCACCACAACTGCTGTATGTGTCTACCAAGAATTTAACTAAACTCTCAGCCGTCACGACAGCTGGCTTGACAACTATCACCAGTAAATTTATTGATATCGCTTCAAATTGAGAGTGAATTAGAAATGAGAAAGTTAGCACTTAACTTCTGTATTGTATACTGTAAACTCATAAAATTATATGTCTTATAAAGAGCTGAATATATGGGAAATGTATAAAAAATAGTAATGAAGGACAATTCGAAGTAGTAAAGTGTATATGGCGATTGCAGGAAGAAAATATTTTATGTGGAACATATATCATATGCGTGTCATTTAACATAGGGTAATTATTTGAAAAATAAATGCTCACTCTGTGTTTAACTTTCAACAGCAGAGTTTCCCAATAAGAAGCGTTCGTTAAACAAAGACAGTTGTTTGATTCCTAGAATGCAATTGGAGGGTAGCTGCTAGAAATCTAAAGCGAGCTTTCACTAACTCTGTTTTGGCAACGAAATTAGGAAAGCGTGTTTTGCTTCCCTGAGCAATTCTGAGCCAATGATCCTATTCTTAAGGCAAGCAGAAATCGTCACGGGATGCGTCCCTGAGTCAGAAAGAAAATAGCAGGTACTTGATGGAGAAAAAGCATGAACCAACAGATGACTTTGAATTACCTCAGCTGCCGCGATTCACATCAAGAAATAACTTCATTTTCCTAAGTGACCCCTAATTGTGGCTTGGGAAATAACGTTAATCCTTCAACAGGATTCCACTGAGGAAATAGCAGTTCATTTTTGATGTGGAGACCCCATTAGTGAGGAAATAGCAGTCGATCTTTGATACGAATCACTGTCAATGAAGAAATATTAATTTATCTCTGGTGCAAATCCTGGTCACTTAGGAAAAAGAAGTTATTTCTTGATGTGAATCGCGGTAGCTGAGGCAATTCAAAGTCATCTGTTAGGTCATGCAATTTTTAGATGATGTGGGAGTAAATCATCCACATCACAGCCTTCGATGACTCTCGATAACGCAGGAAATTGAATTCATCCATCCTCTGCCTGTGCTCTGATATCAAATCTTGTACTGATTTACGATGAAGATCGGCCAAAATATGCAGCACATTTATAGTGTGAGCCTCGCCAAGTACATCTGGTGTTGCACAGGAATCACACTATTGCAAGCCGAGCACCTACCGCTCGGGTAAACAATGATTTTCTGCAACCAAATGCGTCAACTGAATAAATTTAGTTGAGAACAGCGACTAAACACAGGAAGCTCTCTTACTAATGTACTAAATAACTGAACGAAAAACCATTTGAATTCCAAGATTGCTAGTTGCTTGCACTATATGTCGTTCGAAAGGCTATCAAGTTTGGTCCTCACAATCCAAAAGAGTTTGGTACAAACATTTGGTTACAGCAACTAGTGATTTGCTCGCGTGATGTATTTTCATGGATGCACTCACCGTAGCGACTGAGAACATTCGGTCACTCACAGAATGCGCAGTCTTATTTCACAGGCATGGCCATCCAAATTCATTCCCGGATAACTTCTATCTTTCTGGGCACTCTGTGGTCTATAAATAAACGAATGACGTCAGCAAACTCAGGGAGTTCTGCTCCTTCATCTGCAGCATGGCAGCATCAGAGCCCTCAGCACTCTCTGCAATCCATGAGTGGAAGTTCTATCATAAAATTCATCCATTCATTGCTACCAAGCAATAATATGTGAGAAGTTTTAGCGGCAAGTTGAAATTAATGCACTGAAGGAATTTCCACTCGAAGAAGAATTTTGAAAAGTTAAGCGAAGGACACGGGCTGCTGAGATGCGCCCAGGTGACAATCTTTGATTAAATTTACATCAGAGGAAAGCCGAGGCTTTGGTGAAAGTGGGCTTACTCACCAACTTGAGTAGAATTCAGGGTGAGTCGATGACGTGAGGTCAAGTTGAAGCGAATGAACTAACATTCCACATTGGAAGAGTCTATTTTTTTAGTAGTGAGGAAAATATTGTTTTAACTTTAAAATTTCTATTATGTGGTGTTTCCATGAGTCAATTTTCTTTAAAATTTGCAATATAACTTCATACAAATTGAAGAATGGATACAGCTTCCCATTTTTAACAATTTTCCTTTCCTGCTGATACAAAACGAAAGTTCCAACAACTTTTAAGCTTATGGCGATGAGGTGAATAGCATAATTTGCATGAAGAAGCAGACATATTTAATTAACTATTTATAAATATCTATCACTTCGAGCACACCGTACGTTGCTTGCAAACATAGCGAGTATGAATTGAAATTTTAAAATATACAAATATATCTCTCGAGCGAGTGATTTACTGTGAGCGGAGTCCCTCTTTTGCGTTCGTACTTCTTCAGCTTTAAATTGTTACGATTATACTGTAGTAGAGCTGGTCGCAGCCTTGTGGTAGTAGTTCCCTTTATCTAGTTTTCTAGCTTTGCGGATATTTTTTTAGAAGCGTTGCGACCAGTCGTCCTGAATTACCTGCTGTTGTAGGCGTAGCTTATGGCAAGCGCTTCTGCACCCGTTTCAAGTTATCACCGTAACATTCTGTTGTTTGATTTTGAATCCGGACCGTAAGTTTGCATTATTGCTTCTTCCCGTAATTATGGAGCTTATTTTTGGCTAAAAAGGGTTCAGGTTGTAACTAAAAATTTCCGGCCGGAATACAGTCGAAGGGCTTTTAGCCACAGCAACGCTTGCAAACCGGCTGATGGGCGAAGGAAGGCTATAAATTAGAAATTCGCATAGCTCCGTACAGATTTGAGGGTAGAGTCCGTCGCGTCTTCTCAGTTCAATTACTTACAATGGCCAAGCGTCAATTACTACACATACGGCAATTTTCTACCTTGGTTGAAGGCGTTTTCAATAGTAAGTTGGCAATTTGCTTGGTAATCCATTAGAAGGCACTGCAGGCGCTTCATGTTATCAAGACACTAAAATATCTTCATTTTTTCCAGTAAAACGGCACGTTGTGCCCGTGTTTGTTATAGACAATTTTATGAATTTCACCGTCAGTAGAGGCAGTTATACTGAATTGCTATAACCCTAGGGAAATTCTTAGCTGCCCCAGATGCTATTATCGTAAAACAGCTGCTACAGGGCGGCCAAAACTGTCGTCTGGGAAGCTATTGCATTACATGTACATACATATATCTCACTGTACAATATGTGACGTAGAGATGCAAATTTCTAGACTACAGTCGACACTTTTGTTTAATCGCTTCTTGTTCAGGGATTAGCTGCCAGCTTAGGAAAATTAATAATTTAATTCTTGAGCGTTGCGAGTCGTGAGCGCGACTGGTAATGCCGTCGCTAAATGACTGATATAATAATAACAAGGAATAACTTGTTTTTTTTTTCGAGCTTTAGCAATGATATTGATGTCCATAAATTACTTGAAATAGTTTGACAGTCCTTGCATATATCTATTTGTATCTAAATATAAGGAATAAGAAATTTGGCGCTGCTTGTGTACGTGTTTATTTATTCTGACAACCATCAATGATAAGAATATATAACTCTTCCTAGTAAGAATAAAGGAGTCTCGGGGCGGCACTTAGCTTATTGTTTATTTTTCTATTTTTGACAGCTCATGCTTTACAGAATGAAAGGCTGTAATGTAATTATCCAGCTGCTGAGATTATGTTCCTTTTTCTGAGAATTATTTTAAGATGTTTTATGGTAACAGAGAAGATTAGAAAATTCTACAATTGCCTCACCCATTCCAAAATACTCGATTCTTGCAACGCATTGCGCACGTTGGCTGAAAATCTGTTTTCTATGAACCTACTGTTGGCTGGCGCCATCATAAAATATCGGCAGAAAATAACTACTTCCAACAAGCTTTTATTTTTCCCTATTTTTTCTGTCCTAAGAGGCATTTTCCTCTTCTTCTTCTGCCATGATTTTCTACTCAATTTTCACATTATGAGCTCACAGATGGAGCATGTTCGCTGTGAAAAAGATAGACAGTGCTATAGTGTCTATGCTACCACGTACAAGTGTAACTTCTGGTACCTTCAAAGCTTCTATTTCTAAAATTTGGCAATGTCGTTCAGTAGATGAACATTCATCTACAGCTGATGCTTCATCAGATCGGGACAAAGAGACTAAGCAATCACACTAGCAACGAACAAACTGTGTAATAAAATATAGTTAGAAAATAACGCACTCACTGGAATGCCGGGACCACACTATACAATCGCACACTCAACTTATGAGCGAAAATTGAGCTTGCACAATGTTCGGGTGCATAGTGTAACCTCGGCATTGGGATATGCATTGGGTGGGTTATAGGCTTACATTGAGATATGTATTGGGTGGGTTATAGGCTTACATTAAGATATGCATTGGGTGGGTTATAGGCTTACATTGAGATATGTATTGGGTGGGTTATAGGCTTACATTGAGATATGTATTGGGTGGGTTATAGGCTTACATTGAGATATGTATTGGGTGGGTTATAGGCTTATATTGAGATATGCATTGGGTGGGTTATAGGCTTACATTGAGATATGTATTGAGTGGGTTATAGGCTTACATTGAGATATGCATTGGGTGGGTTATAGGCTTACATTGAGATATGTATTGGGTGAGTTATAGGCTTACATTGAGATATGTATTGAGTGGGTTA
>LQNS02278159.1:8860521-8875123 GCA_001587735.2 Parhyale hawaiensis | reverse complement strand
CTCATGCTTCTTGATTCGTAGTTTCTTCCCACAGATGATTTCGTTGCATGAGCTATTCTTTCCACTTTGATGCAATTGTCAACGAAACCGACGAAACATAAGTTTTCACGTGCAGTAGACAATTATTTCTTCTAGCTTACTGCTTTCCTCTGACGAAGCAGTTTTCTCTTCATAGGTCAAAATTCGAGCACCTCAAATGAAACAGATATTTGAGGTGGAAAGGCGGTATCAACTGTATCTTTGCTACGGAACGAACACATTGTATATAAGCTGCTATTTTGTTTAAGTTTGTTGAAGTGTTTTACTGAAGATGTTACTTCTGTCTGTCTATATAAAAGACCTAAGGATGACAGCACGACAAAAGATCAATGAAGAAAAGAAGAAAACTTTTAAGAAGCAAATAATAGAAGAGGAAATTCCGCCCCGGCCTAGAGGCATTAGGCAAACGTATAGGTTATTGCGTGATTTTTTCACGCACGGGTCAACTAGTGTAAGTATAATACTAAACTTGGAGCTGCAACTCGATCTTTTTGTGGCAGGAAATGAGATTTGCCGATTAACGTCTATTAAGTGAGAGGGTGCACTTCAGTAGATGGTTTAAGCATTAATTCGAATGTTCGCATACCTTTGTGTTCCATTCTTAAAGAGCTGACGATCACAGCTATGTAGTTTCAATCGCTTTAAACTTAGTACCAAGAAAGAGCCCAACGTCTAGAGCATTTACCTCCGCATGGTAAGAAAGCAAATGAAGTGAGGAGCGGGCGAAGCCCATAAGCGTGTGCTCCATTATACGAGCCTAATTAACTCGTAATAGGCTTCGTATTTCGCCTTAGGATGGCGACTGCGATGCACCCTGCTAGTGCTGCTCTGCTCGAGGTTTTCTTTCATGATACCGCAACGCTTACGCAGCAAATTAGATTAATAATTATCATCAGCTTTCCTTGCTGTGGCTCACATGCGCGTTGATCATCTAAAGTTAGCTGAGCTTCCGGAAGGTGTTCATACTTGCGCGCATGGTCGGTATTAAATTTGATTAATAGAGGCATCTGTCGCCATAGACTATATATATGCAAAGGGGGGGAGAAAGAGAAGTTTTTATTTGTCAGTATGACTTTCTACATCATAATTCTGCTTGAGGCTCCGTCTTTACGTCCGTCCGGCCATGTGTCTGCTCGTTACACTTTTTAGTACTAGATAGGGAAAAATTCAACTCGCAAGCTCTGATTTTCACTGGGAGGAAGATCAACCATAACCGTCTTCTCTTCGCTTCTCGCAAAAATTCTCAGTCAGTTTCAAAGAAAAGACATGAAGCTCATCTCACCCGTATCAAATCTACCGCTTTTAATTCTTTTTCACGACGAACTATGTTCACTTTAGCAGTGGCAAATGACATTCTTAACAGGGCCAGATGGGTAGCTAAGATACGCTTTGGGAGCCCAGTATGTCTTGCAGTGATTTGTGCCTAACAGTGCAAGAAAAATAGTCGGATTTGCAAAAAAATGAAAATTATAAGCTTATGAAGGGCTAAATAATCTGTAAATTGTGGGAAACAACGCTTAGAAAAGGCGTGCAAATACACAGTAGAACAATGCAAGAAGTCCCGTCGTACCTCTGTCATCAAAACACAAGTGTCAACTCTTTGCTGGCAGAACAAATGAGAGATGCACAGGTGATATTAGAATACTAAGAAAGTTTAGACGAGGTGTAAGGTAGACTGACCGTAACGGTATACAGTGTAAAGCGGCGGACATTACTGCAGATTAGACGGGTGAGTTAAGGTACCTCAAACTATGCTTAGTGAAAATATTAATTAACTGTGGAATTTCCACGGGTCCTGCTAGTATATTGTTTTTTACACTGCATTTAAAACTGAATTTAATTTTTTAACATATTTAATCATTTGCCAAAAAAATAAGCTCATTAATTTACTCCTTGGCGTATAAGAATATATAGATAAAAACTTACTGTAAGTGAAAGCAATTTACGTTTTCTGACCCTTGAGGGTCGTCCAGCCGTTTTTGAAACTTAGCCACGGCATACATCGGTAATGTATAGTAGTTTGGGTACAATATTCACTGCTGTCTTATCTTCATTGCCTACGATCATCATTACCGTAGGCGTATCTGTAGGAGACAGTCCCTTTAAGTTGATGTTGCAGCATTGAATGCTGCAAACGCCCACGTGAAGTGATTAAGATTCTGAGCAGCTTAACCTCATAACGCTCCCACGGATCGTTTGTCACGTAATGGGTAATACTGCTTTTTGAGAAAATCGATGTATATTGATGAGGTTGCCGGGTTAACGGGCGCTAGAATGCAGCTTGAAGCCACAAGCATGACTGGAAGCAAAACTTAAATTCACCATTATTAAACGGTGATATTATGGCTTTCAAAAGACTGGTAAAAAAATCGAAACTATGGAGAACCGATATTTAGAAATTGTTGATTGATGAATACTTTTAATGAAACCACTAAATTTTATATATATAGTAGACGGCCACTCGCCAACTTGGGTTAGTTACACTACAACAGGTGGTGGATTCCTCCGTCATGCTTTTGCAGCGCAGTGGCGTAGTGTGTCGTTACTAAGTGTACATTTGCAACTTAGTTGAGTTACTCCTTCAATTTTATTTTCCACTCGTAACTTTTCTAATACATTTGTTATTGTATTCACTACTCAAGTTAGTAATTTAGGAAATGCATATTTGTATCCCTGTTAACAAACTACAGTATTGCATATAATAGTTTAAGACACCATGGTAGTTGTTTATTTGTCGTGGGGCCTCAGCAAGGTTCAACAATACGATTTTCCACCTATAGTTTCCGGACAAATTAGCTTGTGTTTTCCATGACCTCAAAGCTAAGTACTTACCGAAGGGCGTGTTATTTTTCACTAGGTCGATTGTCAGGAGGACCGCTGTCGTAGTTGACACATGCTAAGGAACATGTACTGGTTAACGTTAACGGACTGAATACGGTAAAGACAACACTCCCAGTTCTTTCTAGGGTCCCTCTGTTGAAACCTTAACCCTATCTGCTCCAAGGCGGTACAAAATTCCACCGCGTTTTTCGTTCACAGTTCTGCTTCCAGTGATATTCAGCTCCCAAAATTCCGTGACTGTTCTCAATTGAACATGACTATCAATAAAGTTCTAATATGCCGCAGATTACAGCCAAAAATATAGATAAATATAATTATTTCAGAAAATTAGATGATAACATTTCCGTGTAGATTTTTTTTATACAAAAAGAACTATCAAAATTATCACTAAAAGACAGCAACAAGGCTAGAAATGAAAAATAGAAGCGATTATACGTTCAGCATGTGAAAGTATGAAAATTGCGGCAGATGTGCTGCCTGAGTATTCACCCTGTACTGTCCGGAGATATTTTCTTATATTCGAATTTTTGGGATATAAATTCGATATAAATCCTATCGTTAAATGCCTTTGATTATTGCGCGGTCAATTCAAATTTTGTGTTGTCTTTATTATCTTGTGACTTTTGCTAGGTCCTGCTACTGAAAATTTTAGGAATTTTTGACTGTGTGATCTCCTACATAAACGCTTGGAGCTGCAAAATGTAACGCATCGTACTGATGTTTGCTACTGAGACCGCTGTGCGGGTCTCAGATTGCCAAATTTCTATCTCACTGCATCCCCACGCACACCATAACCTGACTACTCCCCCCCCCCCTGAGAACCGTTATTTACAACAGCTGCTGCTTTAACGATAAGAACTTTTCTTACTGCCTGTTTTTTAAGCTTCCTCATCTATTCATTCGAATTAATAGCGCCCCAGAAATTATTACTTATACATTTATTTTTTGATCTAAAGTAATTATTTAATTGTAGTTGCCTATTGATATTAATATATGTTTATATATATGCATGTCCTAAGCAGTACAATTTGTATCTTAACAACTTTAATTGGCGTTAAGACCACGCGGAGGCATTCTTTTTTAATTAAACAGGAGAAAAAATAGTTGAATAAATGACTTATGAGACTATGAAGAAAAAACTCTGATATTGATAAAGATATAAGCATTTTTAGTGGTGGTAAAAATTTGAACCACCTTAGCGCTCAAGCCGCTGAAAAAAAAATTGTAACAGACAGGGTTAACGAAATTTCTGCGGCACTGGCAGCACCCTCGGTCTTTCCAAGGTCGAACATAGTGTGGAGCCTAAGGAGCGATCTCTACGCTAGCCCAAGCAGCTAGTCGCTACGGCCTGTAGTAGCTAGCCGCCACGGCCAGTTACTACAGGCCATTTGGCACAAGACGGACAGCCCGCGAGAGTCAGGAGGGACCATCCGCTCAAGAGAATCCTGACGCAAACAAGTGCCCATAATAATTGTGCATTTAAAAAGTACCGCCTTAGCAAAATTGCCAAAACTTTTGCATAGGCTAAGACATGCCGTCAATGTTTCCAGAGAAAGAAACGACACATTGCTTTAAATTAGAATATGGCGTCTGGAGATGCCGTCAATAGCTGAAGAGCAAGGAGCGCTTCTATTGTTAGCAAAAGTGACCCTTGATATAGAAGTATTTTTCTCTTCACTATGTTACTTTGTTACTTAACTGTTTTTCCTTGTCAGGGAGACAAGCAAATTTTTTCCCCAGAAAATACAAACATCTCAAGTGGCACTCAATTTGTCGTGGCGCTACAGCGCATTAGCAGGAGTAAAAATATTGGAGCAACTCCCATTTGTAAGTGAACGAGAGATGCAATTGCTCATCTTTTAAAAGGCTTCCAATGTTACTGGATCTGTATGGGCACTGAACAAAGGCGGTCAACATTTTGGTAATAATAACTTTAACTGTGTTGAGATTCTATAGGCGTTAGATAATAGCAGCCCACTTATAGGAAGCTAGTTCACCGTTCGTGTCTACAACAAACTTTATTAGCGCTGCAAAATAGCAGTTAACTCCGCAGCATTGACGTAAGCGGTTGGTATTTAGACTCTACGAATGATGCAAAATATGTAGCAGTCCAGGAGCCAAACTTAACTACAGAACCGTTCATGAATACATTCTATTGTCGCTAAGAAATAGCTGTCCTCTTTAGCAAAACAAACTTCAACGTTGGCGTCTACGATAAGTTTGATAGGCGCTGAAAATGGCATTTTACTTCCACAAAACTAATTTAACGTTCGCGTCTGCGAAAAGTTTGGTGGACGCTCGGAAATAGCAGTTGATTTTTTACCATTGACTTTAAATGTTGGTGTCCAGAATCCGTGAACGTTACAAAGCAGCAGCCCACTGCGCAAAACTAAGTTGAACTGTTAGCGCTTAGATCTTGTGGGCACAAAGAGAAGTCCGTAGCTCCACTTTTTATCACCTCGCTTCCTTTCACCGAACGGCGTTCTGTGCAGATTATCCTCCTGCACTGGCGTCCTTTCAAAAATTTGCCGGAGAATATCCTCAATAATGCAGAATTGAGAAGATCTTAAGCCCCTGAAATCTTTTCTTGAAGTATCGCCAAACTCGGGAGGGATGTCGTCGTGAAGGTTGGTTGGGTTGTGCACTTCAAAAGCTCAAACCTTCTCGACAGCGCCCGAGGCCTGGCGCAGCTCTGTGTGGATACGGTGAGGTGGCGGCCCCGAGGTCTGTGCCTGTAACCCTTCTATTGAATGTTTTATTGGAGGTTACAAACAGCGCAATTTCTATATTCAGTTTTGAAAAGCTAGCGCTTAATTCAGGCATGAGAGAGTCAGATGATGTAAAATGAAGTTAAGTAGTCTAAGGAACAACTAGTCGGCTTTTGTTATGCTAGTAGAAACACGTGAGTGCAGAGTGAAGTTGAAAATAGTCTAAGGAAATGGTAGTCTACTTTTGCTATCACCAAGGAACTGGTAGTCAACTGTGTCTGGAACAATCTCTCCTATATAGAGCGCTCATCTGCGTAAAACTCTTGAACTGCAAGTAGACCCTTTATATGTAGATTGCAGCTGCTCTTCTACCAACTCTTTAATTACAGCCCGCTGTAGCTGAAGAGCCTGGGTGGCTGTAGTGGGAGCAGCGCGTGTGTGTCTATTACGGCATTTGCCTGTCTGGGGATTGTGTATGCTCTGGTGTTTGTGTGTCCGAACGCACTCTTTTTAGCTCTGCCATGCAGCAAATTGGACAGAGTTTAGATAAATTCTAACTCATCTGTCCGTTTGTATCGCTGAAGTTGAAGCTCCGGGTGATGGGTGTGCGTATGATACTTTTTTAAGAGAAGAGGTTGAGAGCCGCTTCCGTTGCCAATCTACAGCACTCAGTATTGGCCCACATCAACAACTGGCTATCCAAAGTAGTGATTTATTATTATTGTTATTATTATCCGTTAAATACCTTTTGCTCCTCAGCTAGGTGAAGACTAAAGGCACCTCAAGGTTTTATTAGTGAAATAAAATCAATGAAATTTTCGGCACCAGTCAAGAGCTTAGTGTTATGCAAGTCTCACTGCAGCCTGCTGCTATCATTTATATAGAAACTCAAACTTATGTATATATACGAGTTGTTTTGTTTTCCCAAATATCTTCTTTGACCGTGGTAAAAATTGTGAAAAAACCTCAACTCCTAAGCAACTCATACAGCAGTGATGAATGCAAGTGCGAGGGGTACGAGTGAGCTGCTATTATACGATAACGGAAATTAATTGTGCGCTGTAAAATTTTTTTTCATAGTCCGCGTAGAATGAAATAGGTACTTGAAAGCTAAAGTATATAAATATAAATTCATTCAGATCAATGAAGACAGCTTAAAATACATTCCTCGCAGAAGCCCACAGCCTGAGGAAGAACACAATCACAGACGGCAATACAATGACATGCTCTGAGCCTTCAGCACAGAAGAGACATTGCCAAAGGGAAGCAGAAGGCGAACACACACCTCACTGATGCCTATACAGCACCACTTTTGCTTCGGTCCTGCGGGTTGTATAATTTGTATAATGAGTGACAGACAAAGATGCAATGTAACTGCAGAGGTATCATTAAAACATCGATCCATACTCATGTGATTAGTTCAGTGGACTATCCCAGTATAATAAGACCCTTGGTGTATTTATTTATTTATTTCGTGTCGGCTTTGAAGGAAATAGATTGGCGAAAAATAAGCCAGGTTGCAGATTATGTAATTCAGTTTTGTCTTCGTAGAGATCGATTCTCAGCTTGCAAAAGATGGTGAAAATTGGATCCTTATCTCTTCATCTGGATGCACTTCTTGCTTGAAACACATCTTGAAATCGGGACAGTATGTTTGCAGCTCCTGGAGTCCGATTATATAAGTTTTTTGTTCTCTCAGGTCACGACGTATAAATTCTGCAAATAATCAACGGGGCACTCACGAGGTTATGATTTTCACGGGCAGTAGACACTTATTTCTACTATCTTATTAAATTTGGCGATGTAGCTTTCTCTCCAAGAACTTCACGGGTACTGGGCAGTACACAACTGTTTCTTTTAGCTTACTGACTTTTTCAGAGAGCGCAGATTTCGCTTCAGAGACAGAAATCTGAGCACTTCAGTGAAGCAGATAGTTAAGTATGGAAGACGGTATTATGGATACGGCACACAAACATTGCATATAAGCTGGCTGGAGGGGCATTCAAGTTTATTGCAGTATATTACTTAAGATCTTACTTTGGAAGACGAACGTTTAATTAAGATAGAGGATAGGGAACGTATGAGAAGAACGAGACTACTACAGTCTCAAGAACGAAGACGTGCTATCAATGGAGAGATGAAGCGCCTATGGGGCACAAAGACAAGATAGACTTGAAGCAGGATGGTTACAGATGAAAATAAGAGTTGCTCATAAGCATGAGCGGGAAAATGTGGAAATAGCAAGTCAAAGAAGAGAGCAAACATATCGATTATTGCGTGAAATTTTTCACGCATGGGTCCACAAGTGTATAATAAGAGCATATCTACACCGTGACAGAAAATTATTCTGAACATTTCACGTCATATAATTTTCAGTTCAATTCTTGAATTTTCATGTTTAGGCAGTATACGTTTTGATACATTTTGATATTGACAAGACTATTCTTGACGACCACTTGAAATCATAAATAAGATCCACGGTTGACTGATGAAACTTCAATGTATTGCTTTCTACTTAACATCTTAACATAAACCATGACAGTTAAACAAGACGCGAAATGTTCATGGTAATACAATGGATGCATTTATTGCCAAGAAATACAAATTTGTCGTTTCAGGTAATCGATGGGCAACAATTAGTGAGTTTAAGTACATCAAAATTACCTGTTTTAACAGGCCTGTTTTAACAAAGTGAATTAACTGTGTTGTCACAAAAAAAAATTTAACTCACTCGATTACCTTAGTTTTCTACTTGCTGTTACCACTAACCTTGAGGTCCCGTCAGAAAGGTGAGCACGTTGAGGAACCTCGTATTCTTGAACGCTTGAGATCGGAAATTACTGTCCATAAAAACTGCAGTATAACTGTTCTCCAATGTTTCGTCTATTTCATTACAGAGAAACTTCCTTTCCTTCATTCCATTGTTTCCTTCGCACATCCCTTTCATTCCTGCCTTTTCACAACCTAAAACATATGCACATGCTCGGTTTGTATACGATGTAACTAAAGAAACCTATGTGCATAATAATCGCTTTAATGTATTCCATCATTATTTTCGTTTGTCGATTGCTTAAGCTTCTTTGTTATAAAAAGACGATCAGTAGCTGGTGTATCTGGGGGTGGCACAGAGATGACACAGTGTACATACGAATTAATTACCCTACGACCCGAACAGCCTAACGGTGAACATTATCAGCCATGTATACCACCAGTGACCTATGCTAATTGATGTGTGATTCTTGCTATAGTCAAACCGGTGTAAGCAGTCGTTTAGGGGCGGAGCTGAATTGAACGCAGCAGTGCCAAATCTAATCTATTAACTAATACACTTTGAGTATTCGAATATAAATATAATTTTATCGATTGAGACAAGTTATACCACGCGCTTAGTGAGATTTGGCAAAGTTGTTTTGCGATCTTAGCCACGCCCATCGGGCTCCTTACGCTGGTTTGACTATAGTATCTACATTCTTTGAGTCAGATATCGCATGGCTGCTTTGATTAAGTTCCGTATGTTAATTAGAAAGTATTTTATTGAATTTTCATCAGGCAGCCGTGAAACTAATTTTCTATGAGCAGACCGCCAATAGCGATGTAATCTTACGTATGATATTGACCTGCGAAAGCATATCTTTACCACGCACTACAAAACTACATTAGCTAGTTCCTGGAAAGTGCATAACAAAAAAAACATGAAGTAGATATTTCGGCCTAGTGTCTCACGAGGTTAAATATATCAGTATTTTAGCCCCATAAAACTCAGGATCCTTCCGCCATAGACACATTTACAGGACGGTTCACACGCCAGACTATAGTACGCGTTCTTTCAGCTGATCGTCCATATCCGTCACTGTGTCGCTTGCGAAGCAGTAAACTACACATCTTTCTGAGTTCCAATTTACTCAAAATCTGAAACAAAAATGAAAAATTCTACTAGTAAGAATTTCTAAAACTTCACAGCTAATATTGTAACAAGTCGTTTGATCGTCATTAAATGTATATAATAGTTATGTTTTCAAGCGCGCAACAAGACATTCGAACGAGTAGCCGAAGGATCTTGTTCCAAAGACTGACGCGTATGAAGGCAGCGAAGCTCTGACGACTATCCGAAATTTCGGTGACTCTTGCAGGAGTCGGTCAGAAAAACGTTAAAAACCGTGGCAGACAGTCAGCGACGTATGCCCGTCGCGCTTCAGTTTCCATTGCAAAGACAGTATTGTAGGAGGCCGGAAGAGTGCAGTCATTTCTCGTATTTTCCTGGAAGTGTCCGGCAGGAGGCGACCTGGAGAGCTCGGTACACACGTGTCACAGCGACCTCTGTTTGTGCAGAGGATGAAGCTTTTCAGAACATTTCTCCCAGACTCGGCGCGACATCCTCGACATGAATAAAATTCTCACGATTCCGAGAGCGTCCCACAATTGTTAAAAGAAGAATGGTGGCAGTACAGGACTAACTTCCATTCTCCGAAATTTATTAATGCTCGTTTGTTGTGCTGGATGTTCATATATGAATTCTTTTGTGCAGTCAACTTATCTTCGCTCTTTTTGAAAGTCTCTAAGTAATTTTCTTTAAGGAGAACTTCTCATTTCCTGAGTACTAGAAATAACAGAATGGAATTTTACAATTCAAGGCCATAAGACACGGGCTACAAGTTCTTGAAAATTTTCACCCAATATTATTAGTCTGATGTATTCTGCGATAGTCAAGATCTTCCGAATGTATTGCTGTAACAAGTCATCAGTTTATATTGGATTGTACGAGTATATTGACAAAAGATGGACCAACATGACCATTCTCAGCAAAGAGTCAAAGCCTCTCAGAGTCATTGTCACCTCCTTCATACATAGAAAAAAGTACTGACGTCAAACGATGAACCTGAGCCAATGGGACAAGCGTGCAACTATGACCAGTTACAGCGAGGCTCGTTGTAATACATTTTACGTTACATTAGTAGCACATAAAAATTAAACTGAAACTTGATTAGTGAGCTACGGAGTAGGAGGGGTACGAAGCTGCCCAGGGCACTGCTCCTATAGTCAAACCAGCGTATGGAGTCCGATGGGCGTGGCTAAGAACGCAAAGCAACTTTACCAAATCTCACTTAAGCGCGTGGTATAACTTGTCTCAATCGATAAAATTATTTTTATATTCGAATACTGAAAGTGCATTAGTTAATAGATTAGATTTGGTACTGCTGCGTTCGATTCAGCCTCGCCGCTAAAGGTCTGCTTAAGCTGGTTTGACTACAGTACATCTACATGTATACACTTGTTTTAAGATGATTGAGTGCAATGGTTAAACATGAAGTTAAATAATAATAATTTGAATATGATTATTGTCTGTGCTCGTGTAACTTAAGAATTAAGTAGTGTGCCAAGTGAGAGTACTGTCGCTGCAAAAAAAATTATTACATACAATCGGTGTAACATACATGTTGCGCTTCTCTTCGCTGTTCCAACATAAAGAGAACGGAAACGTACTGTTGACGTATCAGCCATGACGGACCATTAGCTTAAATAAGCAGTTTTCTCTTGCCACAGTGACCCACGAGCACTTGTGCCGTGAGGGCGCAAATATCACTGCTCCTACATATAATCGACGATAATTTTTTCATTAATATAATACCGTCCAAACTGCACTATGTGCAGGGTTCAGCTGGATGAAAACACTCACGCTATCGCTTTACTAGACTAGGGCGTGTCTGTGATGCGTATTATTATCAACAGATGGCATCTGTATATGTTGACAGTTATGCTCGAAAGCCAGCGCTGGCATTAAGCTAGACACAAAACGGGCCTTATCGCATTAAGGAAAACGGTAGCAAGGATAAACAAGCAGCTAAAACGTGAGGTGATCCTCCAATTACATCTAACACTTTAGGAAAAAAGCACCCAGACATCCTCCAGAACGTTGCTACTGGGACGAGCCAAAAAGAAACTATAGATATCTCAGGAGATAGTACACTTAATTACACGAAAAAATGACAATGCTCACTTTACGAAACAGAAGAAAAGAATTCTGAAGAATTCTACAAGATAAGCTTGATGCAAATAGGTCGGGATGCCAAAACTAGCCAGATCGAAGCAGCGATTTTCGTATGACAATCCACTTAGAGAATTTCAAATGCTGTGGGGTTTGGATGAGAGAAAAGTCCAGTAGCTAAATTTTCGTGTTTGGGGCGTATGTAACTTTCCGTGTTATATAACATCCATTTCAAAACTATTGCACGCCGATGTCCTCCAGCGGTCGCTCTGTCTATATTCAGTTCCCTCGCACTGCTTTGAGCCGATTTTTCATTTCCTGCAGGGATTTTTTGAAAGCCTCAAAAGCAGGCACATTCGTGTGTTTTCGAAAACAGACTGGCTATAGATGATGGGCTCTATAGAAAATATCTGTCTGTTTTTCCGTCAAACTTTTGAAGCGCTGCTGCTACTGAATGTGCCAGGTAGTTGCTGGACATATCAAATAAACTTTTCCAGAGACCAGTAAGGAAAGGGAAACATATATTCCTAGTTGTTTACCGGTCAGATTATCAAAATTTGCTGTGAATGTTACACATTTAACGCATTCCAGTCACTCTCAAATATTTTATCCCACTGGTATTATTACAGTATATTAGCGCACTCTGGTTAAAATATGTTATTGTTATCAAATAGTATTAGGCAATGTTGCAATATGCTAAAATTAGCTACTGCATAGCATGAACAGGCAGTAAAAAGTAAGATCGCTGCTCACATCATAATTGTTGGACTGAGTTTGGCACGTGGGGGCTTAGTTTGTTAGAACTGTTCAAAACTAGATGCTCAAATTCGTTACAGCAATGAGGCCTCTGCTGCAGTGCATTTCGTTCCATCTTCCATTGGGAGTGATGGTGATGGCACAACTATTGACAACATCTCACTAGCTGCTGTGTTGTAGGCGAGTGATTATATGCTGAATTTCTACGCTATGAAAATATAGCCAAATGTTGCTCGCGCGAAGCATATTTTCGGTTTTTAGTCCATGACACGGAAAATTATTCAAACCGAAGCACCGTTCTTTCCGTTCTTACAGCTGTAGTTAATTACGACAGATGCAAAATGTGATTCTAGGATTTGAACCCAAGATCTCAAGTATTGATTAGACTAAAAGAAGTGAGAATAGATTAAATATTGTACGATAGACGCACTAAGAGGCATTCTCGGAGAGGTGTGGAAGCTGGAGTACAGTTCATTTTGGAGTATTATTATTATTGTCATTTTGTGGATACAAAGAAAGTTCGTCACGGGCGTTAAATGAAATACTCGTGTCAATAGAATGAGTGTGGGTAATATCTCGTGCTCCGAACTTCTATTGCTCTACTGACACATTACGCTAAAGTATATGCCGAAGATAATAGAAAAAATTACATCTGACAAGAAAACGCGAGTTACAAGGTGATTTACGAGCTATAGAGGTGGAATCCAATGCTACTTAGGCGTTACCCAACTACTTACCAGGCAGTTTTGAAGTTGCTAATTGGCTGTGCTCCTCGAATTTCTGTAGGAAGATTAGCGCATGTTATGCTTTGTTTTTATGGCAGCCTACACTCTCTTTCCATCGTCCCTACGAAGTTGGATCTTACTCGGTGATGAAACTGCATCGCCATAAGCAATAATATCTTAAGAGAAATTTCATCAAATGAATCATTTTTCAGCTACAATTTCACGCTATTCGATGATTACCACCGTCAGGTGCGGAATGGGAAATGCTTATGTGAAGCCCTTGAGATCTTACACAAACTTCAATTTCAGAACTGTCATCTGCGTTACCTTTTACGCTACTTTTATGCAGTGTGCCCTGAGATCTTACGATGAGAAAATGAGACTGTCGTGTACGACAAGCGGCCTCATTTCAAGAGAGTCGTCCATTTTATACGCAAAAATGTTTTATATGTCGCCTGCCTCCACGTCGTCTGGACGTGAGAAAATGAGACGCCGAGCATTTTACGTGAGTTTTATCTGGCCTACATCAGCCACAACTTCTTCATGCCACGCTGTCTGTTTCTCAGGTGCCTACAAGCCGGACAAAATCTTGACACTTGATAGAAGAAGCCATTAAGAGGGCGGAATGAGACGTCACTGGTGAAATTCATCTGGATCTCCAAACACTGTGTTGTGACACTGGCTTTCCATGACTTGCTGTGTGCGCCACACCCAGAAAATCGCAATATCTGACCAGAGTTTATTCCTATTTGAAGCTTGTCAGAGAAACTAAAGCGTGGCATGCCGTTAGCGTCATACCAAGAAAATCAAGATTTTTGTATTGTACCCTTTCACGTCTGAGCTTTTGTCTTGTGAATTAAAAGAGAATTACGATGTGCTGCCTGCACAACTTCAAGAAAAATGACTGCTCCGTAGCTAATACTTCCTCACCTCTCATGTGAGAAAAAAGGTGGCATTTTATCTGGCGGCACCAACAAATAAGTTATCTTAGTGATATCACTGTCATATGTGAATTTGGAGAAAATCTTTCCTCGCATATCGTTCCGTCTGACTCACTAAACAAAATTATCTAGGAGAAGTTTTCATAAGAGTTAAACTAACTTTGAGAATTTTGCAATTGCATCGGTAAATTAAGAATTCTCCTGCTTCCGCATCTAACGTAAGTGTACGCTCCACCTTCTACTCAGTCGAGTAATCATTGAAATTTGCATTATTATTTACGCGCGCTAAATTTCCTTCTCCCTAGCAGCTATTTGCATGCTCTGTCGCCATGCATATTCAAAATTCCACTATCCCGCAGTTTTTTTTCTCTCTCCTCCTTCCCTTGGTGTTCCCTTGCCCGTGCCCCTCGCCCATCTCATTCAATAACGGCCACCATTTTCAGACTGGGAGACTTACGGCCGGCCGCCGACCACCGCTGAGGACGCGACCATGCAATCTCCTCCTGGGAAATTGTTCAGCAGACCTGATAGATATTGATGGCTTTGTGCTATCATTGCTCCCCTGAACTTTACAGCATACCCCATTGCTCGTGTTTTGTTGCCTGTGCT
>LQNS02278159.1:8843694-8860479 GCA_001587735.2 Parhyale hawaiensis | reverse complement strand
TGGGAAATTGTTCAGCAGACCTGATAGATATTGATGGCTTTGTGCTATCATTGCTCCCCTGAACTTTACAGCATACCCCATTGCTCGTGTTTTGTTGCCTGTGCTGTTGTTTCGCTCTTGGTTCATGTCCCGTGCTGTTGTTTACTGATCCATGCTGATATTAATTGTATGTCCCACGCTGCTGTTTTATACACCTGGCTCTTGTTTTATTCCCTAGTTGGTATTTTATTGCCTACAGTCCTACACTGTCGTTTTATATCTAATGTTTTTGTTTCTTATTCGGTGCTTCTGTTTTATACCCCATGGTGCTGTTTTACTCTATTATTATTTATGTATATATTATACCCAGTGCTGGGCACTTGCGTCACCAGTTGCGTCATTGCGTCGACGACGCAATGACCACTAAAATTAGATTAGATAGGACGCAGTAGACGAACCAACAGGCCAATTCTTAAAGAGACACCGAAACTTACGACCCGGCCTTCCATGAGCTGCACAATTTCATTGACGCATGACGCAACGACGCAAAAGTTTAAAAACGACGCAATGACGCTGACGCAACTACAGTGACGCAAATAAAATTTGCGTCATTTTTCTCCTTAGAGCCAAGAAAACGTAGTCCTCTAGGTACAGTTAGTACGACAGAAAAAATACGATACTTTTTACTATTACTCTCCACTCAAATGTGAAAACTTTAACCACTATATGGTAGATATTGATGTGCTGGACACGAGTTTTCGAGTATAGGTCACTCGCATTCTCTATATAGCAATTTTTTTAGACTCAGCATTACGGTACATCAGTACACTAGCGTAATTAGGAGGGAATTTTCTAATCAAATTTGCATAGAACACACTAAATCATTGCAGATACAAAGTTTTTCTGAAATTTTATAATACAGCTGAAGTCTGAGTATCAATCATATAAAATCATGCAATTGCTCGACCAAATAAAAAAAATACATTATCAGACACTATGCATCGCTTGTACGCCCAGTATTTACCGTTTGCGTAGTGTCGTGTTCGAAGCATCGTAATCGTAACTAGCAAAAATTGACTGAACCAGTTCCCTACTCTTACTGTATATTGGGGAAAGACATCATGGACGATTACGAACGACAAATCCATGAATTTTATATTAAATGAAAAATTACTTCTCAAGGCTAGGAGGGTAGGACTGGTTATGCTAATGACATCACAGCTTAGGCAACCATTTTAAAGACAAAAAAATGCTCAATAGTGGGCACCAATACTGATTTAATACTAAAGCTTTTACTCAACACATCAGCAGTTCTAAGACTAAGCATTTCCGAAGGCTGTAACGTAAAAATTCGTAACTAAACTTAATTGTCAACGAAATAAATAAAATTTGACGTTTCGGGATGTCTTCTCCTATCTTCACGATGAAGAATAATCAATGCATAAACCTAAAAATGAACAACTTTTTCTGGCAGACTAGCAGGGAGCAGAGATATTGTCAATGGGAGGCGTAAAATTCGAATGACCGGGATGAGTTCGGAAGGTCATAATATCAGTGCTTGCACAGTCGGACGATATGGAAGCTCTATTGGATTGGAAAAGTCGATGATGGAGTCTTTTCTGCTAAATGGATGAGTGTTTTATTCTTCATGAGGACGGGAAGCAGAATTTATAGTTATTTGCAAATGATAAACCTGTTTTGCTGGATATACCTAAATGTTACTTAATTATTGCTTAATTTGTATTGCTTTCCAGTGATGTCCACATACGAAGCGACGTAGCTCCTGCATTGAAATTTATAGACAACACTGGCAGAAGAGCTGTGGGAGGCTTACCTTTGAATTTAAAATAGGGTCCTATAGGAAATATGATTTTATAAGAGAACCTGAAGTTATGTGCAGGTAGGCTTCGGAGAGGAAAGTTTTCAGGGAGTGACTGTATTGACGGTACTTATACAGTAGTATGGAACGGAGTGGAAAATGTCTATTTTACGACAGTAGGTAATACCGGGAGCAAATAGTTTTTCCCAGAAATAGTTTGCAGTAGTGATCTAAAAGGGGATGTGACAACCGTTATTCTTGGATAATGGCCGACGACTTTCGATTTCTTTTGAAAACGCTCTGTAAGAGGAAAATAATTCGTATGCAGCGCATCAATATCTATTATGTAAATGGCCTGGGTTCAAGTGAGGAGATAGTAGTCAAAATTCATCAAAAATATTTCAGTAACTGAGGCCAGTATCACATTGTTCAATGGACTAACTTAGGAAAACCTATTGTCAAATTTGTCCGTACATTTTCTTCTTATTAGTTTTCACGTGTCGTAGTCTAGTATTATATTTGCGTACTGCATTTTGTGTTTCTGTGATGCTATGAATATGATACAGTAACAATAATAGAATTAATCAACTAGACTAAATAATAACTAGAGCACTCTGAGAGCGCATAAATCCGCCAAGCGAGGCAACGATTGCAAAAAATTCAAATTGGCTCTGAAACCATAATTTTCTTTGCATAAACTCCAAAATCATATCACTTGTGTCTTTTGATAGTAATAATAGCTTGTGCAATTTCTTGAAGATCCGTTCATAACTTTTTGAGTTATACTTATAACAAACGTTATGACAAACATGAGTCAAACATACAAAGGAACTAACCGATCTGCACCAAAATTTAATTATGTATGTCTTTTAACATTACTAACAACTCCTATACATTTTATAAAGATCCATTCATTATTCTTTGAGTTATTGTGCTAACAAGCATAAAATTTAAAAACAGTGACAATCGAGCGAACGAACAAACGGATCATTGCCAAAATTTGGTCATATACTCTTTGTTATATACCTGACAACTCATTTTAATTTCATAAAATCCATCCATAACTTTTTGAGCTATGGCATTGAGAAAAATGAGGCAAACAAACAAACGGATGGACATATCTTCACCAAAGTTAATCATCTTTTCCTCTCAACATACCTAACAATCTCTGTAAATTCGAAACTCTGAAACTAGAATTTTCTTTTAATCAGCGCCAAAATATGGTCGTTTGTTCTTTTTGAAAGTAATAACAGTTTCTGTAATTTTCTTGATACGTTCATAACTTTGTGAGTTATATTGGTGACAAACATTAGTCAAACACACAAACAGACCAACCGATTATCACCAAAATTTTGTCATTTATATCTTTTAACGTTTCTAACAATTTCTGTAAATTTCATAAAGTTCCATTCATAACTTCTTGAGTGATTTTGCTAACAAACAGGAAATCAAACACGGAGACGAACGAACGGACGAAATAAATCATCACAAAAAAATGTCATTTGCTCTTCGTGCAATACCCAAGAATTTTACTACTTCTACTACAAGCAGACCAACCGATCATTATCAGGTTTCACTATTTATGTCTCTTACCATGACCAACAATTTCCGTTAACGGTTCACTTCTTGAGTAATTTAGCTAACTAACAACAAATCAAACAGAGACAAACGAACAAGCATAAAAGATCATTACAAAAATTGGTCATTTGCTCTTTGTGATATACCTAACAACTCATTTAAATTTCATAGAAATTCGTTCCTAACTTTTTGAGTTAAGATACTAAGAAAGAAAGGCAAGCAAACAAACGGTTGAACGGCTCTTTGCCTAAAGTTAATCATCTGTTTTTTCGTCAAATGCCTAACAATGATCCGTGTATATTTTGTGAAGATCCGTCCATAAGTTTCTGAATATCTTGGTGACAGACAAAGATACAAACAAGGGTAAACTCGGCTAAAAGAACCTCCTTGGAGGAGGTAACTAATTGATTGGTAAAATTTCCATAAAATAGTATTTTTTACAATATATTTATTTTGTTTTTCATGCATATTATGTTCATTACTTAAAATAACAGCATCCACCAGTGACGCAATGACGCAAACAAAATGACGCAACATTTTGAGGAAGAAAAATGACGGACTGACTCTGACGCAACACCCACTCCGGCAGTGACGGACTGACGCAACGACCCTAATACCATGCTTGTTTCAGTACAGCGACATAAGGAAAAAAGCCTATTTAAGGCGACATACTGAAGCTAACCAACAATGAGCTCTCGAGGTTAGGACGAGAACCTTGTAGGTTAGGTGGTTTAGGTCTGGTTCTGCTAATATCCTATTATATATATGGCTTTAAGATACTTTAAACACTAGACAAACCAGACCTTACCTGCTAACCTACACGGTTCTCGGCCTAACCCCGAGAGCTCCTTGGTGAAGGGCTGCTGTACTAGGGTAGTGGTCGGTGGTAGTGGGTGGCAGAATGAAAAACGCGTTGTACTATCGAGAAGACGGCGGAACCCATCGGAAGAATTATTTTTTCCCGGTTTTGTCTACGGAAGAGGATTTCAGACCCGTTTTACATAAGGGGCACATGGGGTTAGGGTTAGGTTTGATGGGTTTATTACACACAGAAACATTTTACATTACAAGTATTTGGTAAAGTAGTAATACACTATAGAATTATGCATCTGTGTAGCCACTGAAAGTTTAACAAACTTTTTGGGCAACATAAAACAAAAAAACAAAAACTAATAAAATTGCATGACGTGTTCTTTAAAACGTTTTTTAAGACATTATCAGAAGTGGGATCTAATAAATACGCGATATGTTTATTGAGAAGAGTTGCAATTTGAAATACTGTAGTGCGTTTCTCAACGTCAACACGCACAGTTGGGAGATTGAGAACAGTACGTCTCAGTTCGTAATATTGTTGGGGAATAAGGGGACTGAAATACTTTAGAAATACTACAGGATGATTATAGAACACAAATCGAATAAAATTAAGTAAGGAATAGTTGTAAACATCCTGAAATTGCAACAATTGTAAAGACAAGTACATTTCACTGCATCTCATTAGAGGCACATTGTTTTCGTTGCGCCTTACACGTAGTATTCGCCTAAGTATATTATTCAATATTACTTCAAGCTTGTGAATGTGACAACGTGGGGCTCCTCCCCAAACGATGATATTCTAGACCAGCACTGAATGAGCCAACGAGTACAGTAGTAGACTATATTTAATAATTCACGATCAACATAATTGGATATTGAATAGATTATGCCGAGAACCCTGCAAGCTGGCGCCCAACGTCTTCAATATGAGACTTAAAGCACAGCTTTTCATCCAGGATCAGTCCAAGATATCTTATTTGGGGCACCCACTCTAGTAGGTTATTGTTAAAGAAGATAGGTGGCAACTGTTGGTGAGTACAGGGGGAAAAAAGCATTAATTTTGTTTTATTCTCATGAACAGTTAATTTATTTTGAGTTAACCATTCAGACAACACATTTTAAAAGTTAGCATATCAGTTATAGCAGCTTGAAAATTACTACTATTGGTGTAGAAAACTGCGTCATCCGCATCCGCATACAATACACAATTCATACCGAGGGTAGTAATGTCATTAATAAAAATGTTAAACAATAACGGGCCTAAAATGCTTCCTTGGGAACACCAAAATTAATAGGTAATACATGTGATTTGGCACCGTTACAGAGTACATATTGATCCCTATTGGACAGGTAACTATTAATCAGTGCATTTGCTGCATTCCGAATGCCATAATGATCAAGTTTTTTTAATAAAATTGCTTTATCTACGGTGTCGAACGCTTTTCGAAGATCTAAGAATAATGAAATGCCATATGTTTTATTGTTGAAGCATGTTAGAAGATCAGTTACAAGATGAAAAATTGCTAGCGTTGTATTAGATTTACTTCGAAAACCAAACTGCTGACCACTAATTACGTTATGTGATGAAAGAAAATTTGATAGCCTAGAATGAATGGCTTTCTCTAAAATTTTTTTGAAGATAGATAACGTAGATATGTGTCTATAATTAGCCACATCATTCGGACTAAATGACTTGAAGATAGGAATGACACGAGCATGTTTTAATACATTAGGATAAATACCGTTCTCCAAGCACAAATTGAAAATATGACGAAGAGGATCAGCAATACAATGTATAACTTTAAGCAGTAATGTAGGTTGAATTTCATCTCGATGACAACGCTTATTACTGAAAGATTTAAGAATGTTAACAATTTCATAGGGACTGTTAGGCCTAAAAATACAATCTGTAGCAACATAATTCGTATTGATTATAAAATTTCCTTCTTGAGGAGGGAGGGCCTCCACCAGTGACTTTGCTACGGAAGTAAAGTGCGCGTTAAATAAGTTAGCTGCTTGTACGTCAGGAAGTACCGTACCATCAACACTAAGAGAAATAGACTTACGTTTGGTTTTTCTATCAAGAACATCATTCAATACATTCCATAATTGTCGCCTTATGTTGTAGCCTTATATGCACGGTGTCGCCCGGTAAGGTACATATTATCGATACGTGTCGCCTTAGAAGAACTACCATCACTTAATATATACATATATATAAATTTCAAACGTCAGATTACCAACTTTGAGTCTCCCACCTGATGAGCTGTTGAACAGCGAAACTAGCGTCGTGGGTATCCAAATTTCTTTAACTGCTTCTAATCGAAATCTGTGTACATTTATGCCATCTCAAGAAAATATATATATAAGACCTCTGCTCGTAACGTGAAGAGTTTTTCACATTGTAGTAATAATGCCATTCATCGTCCAAGTTCAGTCACCACCTCAATATCGCCTCACCCTTTATTGAATAAGAAACCCTAACTCGCCACTCTATAAGGGCTATTCCTACAAATAGCTAGCCGGCAGAGGCTAAATTACGTTTTAATCAAAGAATATTAAGCGGAGAGCTAATGGAATTAGCCCTACAGTTCCCTCCGAGATCATCGTTGGAAACTCAGACACCACAAGTATACAATAATATTGCCCATTTGAATATAAAACATCAGGGCAAGGTCAGCTTTGTCATCATTAAGCGATTTTGAGCCCCTGATGCACCGCCCTTTTGCAATGACTGTCAAAAACGTTAATTTTACCTCCAGTAGTTACGCTGCGGCTACCTTACGAAATAATTGCAGGTATGAAGTGTTCATTTAACACAATGATATTAAACTCATTTCCTGATGAATAGTACTTGACAGCTGTAGTATGCAAATGGTCTTCTTATGACACTATTTTTGATAATGTGAATGGAATCAACGAACAGTAAACATGTCAAATCTTCAAGTTTCTATGCTACATTTGAGCAACTTTATGCTGGCCTAATGAAAACCAATTTATGCCTGGACTGAAACACGTGAATGAAACTCATAAAACTCCCAATATCATAAGTATAGTGTTAGGTTTATTAGATTGTGGGAAGAATTAAATACTGTTACAATGAAAAATAATTTTTGGAAACATGCCTGAAGATCGTGGTAAACTTATAGTGATTTTCGAAATTGGCATAAAGCATCATATGTAGTACAGTCGACAGTGAAGGTTAGCTCGAATCAAATACAGTATATAACGCATTAACTGGATAAAAATTTTCAGAAGAGTGTCGTCTACTTAGTATCTTGCTTTTTTATCATGATAAATGTACATGTAAACATGAATTTTGTAACAACACGCAGAGCTATATCTGCAACGGTAAGTGTATACTTGCCCACTGACTTTTGGTTAAATGTACCTTTTAAACATAAAAAACAAAGTTATTGTTTTAGAGATCTGTTGTGCAAGGTAAAAATTTTAGAAAACCGTTGTAGATATTTTTCAAAATTTACTGGGTAATTTCCTAACTAATCCATTTACGCATAATGTACATTCTTCAAGACAATGCTATTAATAGTGATATTCTTACACGAGATACATTAAGGCTTACTTTATGCTCCACTACCTTCTGGTATAGATGGAAAAACTACCCGCCAAATCAACACGCACAGTTGTTTCAACACATTAGTGACTCACATCGCAGTTCTTGTCATCTATAATATCAATAGCGCCGTTCCTAATTTCGCGTGTTCCGCTCTTCATCATTAACAGATAGCAGGAAATTAGATATATACTGTAGTACGATTGTATCCATGATACGGAAGATTGAAGTCGAGCTCGGTTGCATGAACTTGAATGTTAAATTTAATGGTGATTTGGGCAATACAATTGGACAATGCGTTACATATATATTTCCCTTGCGCACAGGTATTGTTGAATATAGCTTTCAAAGAAGAGGAGCTGGTGATGGTGACCCACACGGCCAGGAGTGAACGGCTACAAATAGCGCATTATCTATGACCAGCTAAATAACACTTGACTTTTGCGAAAGGAAGAAGTGGTGATAACGATCCAACGCTTCTCGGTGAGTTTAGTATATTATAAACTTGATAATATTTCTTCATTACTGTAGAATGTAGAGGGATCCAACCTGAAAGGCCCCGCCAGACCGTGAAATTCTCACAGATGCAGCTAGTGTGTATAATAGCTACAAGTACAATCCTTAAATCAAAGAGCCCAGTAATAGATATTTCAGCATATCGTGACTCACATCGCACGCAGTTCCTATCAAACACAGATACAAATGCAATCCCTAAACCTTTAGTGCCTCAATCAAACATCATTTTTTGTAGGAATAACACTACATATCATGTCCAAATATGTGTACAATAGGCACTAAAGCCTTAAATCGAAGAGCTCAGTAATACTTATTTTAGCGCATCAGGGACTTTTATATTTTTGTTTTTCCTTCTCCGAAGCGTACAGGGCATCTCTAAACGGGCCAGCCTTTGGGCTTCCTCATTGTTTATATTCAAGAGCGGTCTTCTCGCGGCCGTTTGGATAGCTGAGGGTGCAGTTTAGATGCCTCTAATGCCTGCCCAGGTGAGGCCTGCGTATCGGAAGCAGATACAAATGTTAGTGCTGCAGCCCCGGCAGAGGATGCGATAGTATCGTGGTGAGACAAGGGAGAAATACTTTACATACAATGGCTGTTGTGAACCTTGGTAAGAACTCTGCTGGGACTTCGCGGTCCCGGATATAGAATCTCTTGGAGAAGAAACTTGAGAGGCAACACAGCTATGGTGCATGAGAACTCAATTGAATACAATGGATGAGAGGGCATTCAGGCGAATGTACGTTGTGAAAGAGGAGGATGAAAGCGTTAAAATTTCAACAAACAATAAATAAAGCGATAAAGTATGCATTAAATAGGAAGGTTCATGGNGAAACTTGAGAGGCAACAAAGCTACGGTGCATGAGAACTCAATTGAATACAATGGATGAGAGGGCATTCAGGCGAATGTACGTTGTGAAAGAGGAGGATGAAAGCGTTAAAATTTCAACAAACAATAAATAAAGCGATAAAGTGTGCATTAAATAGGAAGGTTCATGGGTTCCTAAAGATATGCATTTTCTCAATAACCTGAGAAACACATAGCACAAGTAGGACTGTTACATCTTCTGCTGGTTGTCTCTTGGCACAAGAAAAATGCCTGAATTTTATAAAACCGCGACTACAGCAGCACGGAAACTGCGAGAATTGACTAAGAGTGAATGTGCTAAGTTTATTCCTGATTGCTTACAACAACCCATTACCAACTGGGATACAGAGATGATTTTACTGGAGGTACGTGACCACTTTTGGTTACACTGGAAGCGCAAGAAGCCTTAATGGACTTCTACAATTTTTAGCTGTTCATGTCCCTTATATAACAAAAACCAGCTGCAGTAACATTCACTTTCTAGGCATTCAATTGCTAGGGATTTTGAACTTGTAGCAACAGTGTTAGATTATAGCCCTATCTTGGGAAAACTAATGCTTCAGAATCCCACTACATAATAACTAGAGACCTTACTGCCCCATACCGTCATGAAATGACGGCACAAACTTAAAGCTCTAATGCAACCCGTTTTTTTTTCTTTTTCTACTCAACTTTCGCATCATGCGCCTAGAGCAAAATAAAGCTTTGCTGTTTGAAAGAAGTGAAATTCAACATCTGCACTACCGCTCACGGGTATTTAATGCTCACGAATGTTTCAACTTCAGCAAAGAAATGACAATTATAAGTGTTTTTTATATAAAATCAACAGTAGGGCGGAGAAACCATCCCGACAAGCAGACATTACAGGAGAACTTCTCTAGCAGAGACTCTCAAAACAGGGAAAACTCCTGAAAGTGAGACCTCGAATCCGAGGAAGCTCGTGAAAATGAGACTTTATTTATACAGCGCCATCTGCCCTAAATTGTAAAGACGGCCGATACCGCATTGAGTGACCAGTAAAAATGTGAAGTAAAACATAGCTGGTAGTACAGTTAATTGTACAACTTCACGAATTCACACGGTGATAGCCAGATGAAGTGTTTTACGAGTCTATGTATGTATAGGGAGAGAAAAGGATACTGTGGAACGGACATCTCCAAGCTCCGACTCCTTCAGAAGCTGAGACAATGTGCCAGTCTACTTTTTAGGAGAGCCACTGAGTGTCAGTCTACGTTTTAGGAGAACCACTGCATAACTTTCACCAAGGAGGTTATAATTTTGCCTGCATCTGTTTGGCTGTTAGCAACATAACTCAAAAAATCATTGACAGATCGTCATGATGAAATTAGCAGATACCCTTACAAATGTCGTATGTGACTGTCGGTGATGATTCGGAAAAATTTCTGCATTTTAGACCACAATGAAATTGTAATTTGCGCTGCGTTGCGCTATAGCAGGGCTTTTCTAGCTATATAACGTGATATACAGTTGGTTGGTTGGTTGCGTGCTTGCTCCTTTCTCATATTAGTACGCGTAAAAACTCATTACTCAAGAGGAAATGGCTCGCTGCTTTACCAAATTTGGATTCTAAGTATGATGCACTGCATCAATACCAAGTAAGTAGAATTCGAAGCAATGGAGATGTCTAAAGTACGTCTTAGTGGTAGCATGGCCACTAAATATGATTTCTCTAATTCCCACTGCAAAAGCTTATTTAGTTGTTCTTAACTCACGATACGAATATTTAGTAGAAAATCAGAAAATGAAAAGGAAAAGATATTCTTCGGAGCAGAATCATAAAGAACAGAGAAGAAAAAGGATCCGAAGTACCACTGAAGTCATTGTCTTCCGCCATCATAAAGATAGCTGTCATACTCTTCTTTGTAAATAATGATGGAATTTTAATGAGGTTGTAGGCAACGGTGATGCTGTTGGAGCCCCTGCCTTCCAGCCATTCCAGAGGAGCACCTCAGAGCAGTAACGATGTTATTGAAACCCGCTTACTCAAATTTTATCTCCCAGGAAATAACCTCTAAGGAAATTTGTAGCACCTCCGCGTTCATTTTCGGTAACCGTGCTCTTTTTGCTTTTCTTGGCGGTCTCCTACAGTTTGCTTCATTTTTATCACCTGCATATTCAATTTTATTGATTGTTTGCACGTATCCAGTGTTGTTAACAGAGGAGAGCTTCAATGAAGTTTAGCCGCAGTCAAATAATGAGCATGGTCTAGCTTGATATGATTTTCTGATTGAATAAGACAGCCTCCAATGCTGGTACTCTGATAATCCTGGGACGTATATCAAGTCAAAGTGGCGAAGGGTCAGTCGTGTCTAAATCCGGGCTCAAAACAGCAAAAATTACAGTACGAGCTATACAGACTCGCGTTGGGATTTGCTTATCCACCAGCTATATTACTGTATGAAGAAGCAATAGAAAAAGTGCTTTGTTCCGCCCGGAAACCCTTGGCCAGGTACGGACAGACGCTCTTCACTCTCTACAAGAATAGATAAATACTGTATGCGCCAGCTCTCGCGAGGTACCTTTGTGACTCACCACTAAAATGTCGTTGCATTGTTTCCTTATTCCATCTTCACTACTACAGTATATCACAGACTGTTATCGAACGGGAAGAACCGAGGCCACCGAGACACAGTGTGTCTCGGTGGCCTCGGAAGAACCCAGTGTCGTGACTCCGCTCGCGTGAAAAACACCACCTGGATCTCGTCCGAAGACCTTCAAGGTAACAGGGGATTGAAGGAGATGCTAGACACGTATTTAGCTGATCCGCTACTATTTACTGCAGCCACATGCTTAACCCATTAACTGAGGATGACGGGAGTATCCGTTCCAGGAAACTGTATAAAATGTACTCATGCTGCCGTTGATGGGTTAACTCTTCCCTGCATGGTTTCATATATGATTAGTACCCACTTAGTGTTATTCTTACGGGGAGCGTAAGATAAGAACTCACTCTGGCTTATTTAGCAGAAATAATATACTTAGGAGACTTTAAAACTTTTACTGTGTGCAGTTGTTCTGATTTTTTACTGGAGATTATATGAATCACTTTATAGTTTTGGACAGAATCCAATTTTAACTGACCAAAATAGTGTTCCCGAAGATTGGGCCTTCCGAAAATCGGACGCCATCACGCAAGTTGCCCCGGTACTACGCTAGGCTTCAGCAGTTTATTCCTAGCTATTGTTTTCAGCAACAAGTGTGTACGCCATAGTCAAAGCAAGCTTCCGTATTGGAAAAGAAGGATCATGGCAATTTTTTCGCTGAGCCAGAGCAGTGGCTCGCAGGCTTAGCCTTANNNTACGCTAGGCTTAAGCAGTTTATTCCTAGCTATTGTTTTCAGCAACAAGTGTGTACGCCATAGTCAAAGCAAGCTTCCGTATTGGAAAAGAAGGATCATGGCAATTTTTTCGCTGAGCCAGAGCAGTGGCTCGCAGGCTTAGCCGTAGGCGATCAGTCACTTTGAGAAGGAGAATTTGTGGATATTTGGAAGGTTGGTCCTCGCATCATTGGATGTTGAAGCTGCAAAATATTGGCAAATACTGGCGGCTTCTGTGATTATTGGCAAAGTCGATTGACGGCCCTTCGATTCCAGGAAGTCATTCATTGGGTTTTCCTGCCAATATTGGTACAGCGGAGCAATAGAGTTAGGGAGTAGCTCCTGCTAAGGTGCAGGGACAGGTGGTTACTGAAGGATTGGTGGGGCAATACTGCAGGCACTGCTACAGTGGCACGGGGATTGGCAGTGGAGATTACGGGCATGGCTGCAGTGACTTTGGGATTAATAATGGTGAATATGGGCTCAGCTGTCGAGAGTAGAAGGAAACGTATGAACTTACGTTCTTATGCAGTTTTGAGGCTCCAAAATAAGCTATATTAATCGNGGCACTGCTGCAGTGGCATGGGGATTGGCAGTGGAGATTACGGGCATGGCTGCAGTGACTTTGGGATTAATAATGGTGAATATGGGCTCAGCTGTCGAGAGTAGAAGGAAACGTATGAACTTACGTTCTTATGCAGTTTTGAGGCTTGAAAATAAGCTATATTAATTGCATGAAATAACGCAATTGATGCTTTACTCTGTCTTCACTTTGAGTTCACCAGCAATTTTAAAAAAGGAATTCCGTTTTATGCAAAAACACTTATACTGCGGTCCTTGTTAAAATAGAATAAACGTGTGAAGTATCGTAACTATAACATATGAGAAGTAACGCTCCTACCTAGGTAGACCTTTTCTCGATATACTGTTGACTGTACAAAACAACACTCAATAGTGGCAAACTAATAAAGTAGTTGAAAACTAGAATTCTCGTGGAAACCCACAGCCCACAGTATTGTACAACCTGATGAGAACACGCTCTGACAGGCACTGAGTCTGAACAGAAATTATCCCATAGTACAGACACGCACAATAATTCTAGTGTCAGTATATCCCAAGTTTCGCCTTGACACAAGTGTAAAGGTTGTAACACGCGGATTTGGTGCTGCCGTTCTTTAGAACACTATTATTATGCCGCAAAGGTGACAATATAAGCAGCCGATTTATTGCAAAACGACAGCGCTACCGTCCTCGCTTCGATACAGGGTCTTTCAATTATAGGTCTCGGGCCACCTTTTTTCGGTCGACAAAACATGCGCACATGATTTCCATGAGAACCTGTAACTGTTCTAGGCGAGCTTGAAATAACCCCAGGAATACACACAGACCATTTGCATGCCATCGCTGGCATATAGAAAAAAATGCAAGATACGCCGGCCTGCAATTCCAACAGGGGACCCTCCAATATGAGCGTCAATAACGCTCGACCAAAAGTGGATTTTTGAGAGCGTATTACAG
This sequence comes from Parhyale hawaiensis, assembly GCA_001587735.2. Lineage (NCBI taxonomy): Eukaryota > Metazoa > Arthropoda > Malacostraca > Amphipoda > Hyalidae > Parhyale > Parhyale hawaiensis. The sequence goes on along the minus strand of LQNS02278159.1, from coordinate 8,846,480 downwards.
CGAGCTGGCCGGTCGGCAGCGAGCTTCGCCGTCGGCATATTGTGGCGGCGGCCGGCAGACCAGCTCAATTTGTGTTGTTTGTGAATGGCTTGGGTATTTCTGCGACTCTTGCGCCCGTCCACAGTATTGAGGTTTTATTAGTAAGATCGGGCATTTCTGCGACTCTTGCGCCCGTCCACAGTATTGAGGTTTTATTAGTAAGATCGGGCATTTCTGCGACTCTTGCAGCCGTGTACAGTATTGAGGTTTAATTAGTAAGATCGGGCATTTCTGCGACTCTTGCGCCTGTCCGCAGTATTGAGGTTTTATCAGTAAGATCGGGCATTTCTGCGACTCTTGCGCCCGTCCACAATATTGAGGTTTTACTAGTAAGATCGGGTATTTCTGCGACTTTTGCGCCCGTCCACAGTATTGAGGTTTTACTAGTAAGATCGGGTATTTCTGCGACTCTTGCGCCGGTCCACAGTATTGAGGTTTTACTAGTAAGATCGGGTATTTCTGCGACTCTTGCGCCCGTCCACAGTATTGAGGTATTATCAGTAAGATAGGGCATTCCTGCGACTCTTGCGCCCGTCCACAGTATTGAGGTATTATCAGTAAGATAGGGCATTCCTGCGACTCTTGCGCCCGTCCACAGTATTGAGGTATTATCAGTAAGATCGGGCATTCCTGCGACTCTTGCGCCCGTCCACNATCACAGATTTGACTTCGGATGAACAAGCTTCTGGTTCAGGCATCCCCCAATCCAATGTAGTGTTGCCATGCTTATCGTTACGTATCTAAGGACCGAAATTTGTGAAATAAATTTGCTCTCCGCATAGCAGATAATCATCTCTCATGTGAGCTACAAATAACTCGTTGAATTCTGTACCCTCTACGATGAACTCCTTTATCCAGTTTTTTTAACGGAGCAAGCAAGCTATTTTCAGATCTCTTTCATTGCGTGAACAAAGTGGATCAAAGAGCAGCATCATTGTCAGGGAAGATTAACACCAGTCTCTTGGTTCATATTTTATCCCATAATAAAAATAACGACACGAGCTTCAGCGCTGCCGTAAAATTCCCCTTAATTGGATGACGATACGCAAAAACGGCTGTGCTGCTCATGCAGTCCTGTAATATACGCTCTTGGAATCTGGGACATTGTTCCCGTTTTATTATTAAGAAAGGCAAACTTTTCTTTGTATTCAGTGAGACGACACATGAGATAACAAATATCTGGAGAGGGTTGTCTATTTCAAGACCACAACAAAAGCGCCCACACATAAAATTGAAAAAGTTTTCTTTCGATAACAGACACGCAAACTCTCGTCCTATCTCTGTATGTTTGCACAAGGGATACTAACCGACATTGAGATTATTCTCCTGAATATAACTGAATAGCATAAAAGGTAGTTGCTGCAGCAGCACGTTTCAATAATGCCTTGCTATACTATATTATCGCTACGGTCAACTTAATGAGGAAACGGTTAGCTCGCACGTCGGTCATGCTACCGTATCTACACTACTGACTTTCAACAGTGTATCGGGACGACTTACAGTATGTGCGAGATGGTCGTCCACTCATAATTTGAGTGTTCGATCGCTTAGTGTGGCTTCGACATGTGACGGCAACTTTACATTCAGACCAATTCACAGGTATAAAGCCCGGTTCACACAGCAAGGCTTTTGAGTTTGTTCTTTCAGCTCATGGCCCGCATGCGTTGCTGTGTCAACAAAACAGTAGAAAAGTAGAGGGCTTTCTGAGATCAAATTCGCTTCAAAGTTAAAGTTTCTTGCTATGCCAGCTTGACTAGACGGCAAACATTTTAGCAATTTTTTTTTTTTTAGATAGACAGTTGTGCTTGCAAGGTCTGAAGAACACCTTCAAAAGCTGATATCAAAGAACGCCTAAGTTGAGTTTGCCTATGGTGTGGAGCAGCCTTAATGGCCAGTTTGCAGAACAGCCGTTTGAGTTTCAACTCTCAGCTAATCGTCCGACTGCGTCTGTCTGCGCCCGTAAACACAGCCGTGTGTCTGGCCAAAGACTTACTGAAAGGTTCCCCGACGAGTCAGCAGTAATGTCTGTGTAGCACAAACAAATATAATTATTATTATGATTATAATGATAATCATGATAAGTTATCAACACAAATGCATAGAAGAATATGTAGCAAATATGAAGACCTGACAATCACGTTAACCGCATTCGAATTGCATTAAGCCCTTTGGTAGCTCTAGTATGCCATGACTAGTAATCAGCAGTACCTTTAGTCATCAGGTCTAGTTCACATGCCATTCATATCAACGTATCATGCACTCATCCACTCGTTCGAATGTATCCTAGCAATAGCAGGAAAGTGCGCGGTTTCCTGAGTTTTATTTGAGTCTAAATTTGAAGAGATATCCATAGCTTGCCCGCTGACACTTGACGAGGAAGCTGATTTGAAGGTAAACATTTTAATAACGTTTTGTAGCGTACACAAAGTTATGCTGACAACGACGCTATGCAAAACATTCGTGCGATTGGATGAGTGAACGCGTTGATATGAATAATGTGTGAACGCAACCTAGGTGATAAATATCGGGTAAGACTAACGTCGTGTCTATAATCCTGCTCCCGACGGAATCGAATGTGAAGCTTCTTGCCAAATACGCATGCTATTGTTTTTTATAACATTCTGCTAAGAATTCCTAGAAGTGCACCGCACATAATATTTAAATACGTGGCTCTGCACAGAGGTGTCCATAAACATCCAGTAAGTGTTATTTTATGTCCAATATTGTCGTTATTGCTGCCCGCATTT
>LQNS02278159.1:8814688-8833208 GCA_001587735.2 Parhyale hawaiensis | reverse complement strand
TCAAAATTGACACCCAAGATTACCAAGTCATCAACCACAGGAAGTGATACACCATCCAGCATGAGTGCAGGAAAAGGAGGTCCCACTGTACGCGACCTGGACACGAGCATGGCCTATGATAACGATAATGGCGCTGGCCACTAGTCCACTGCATAATAACTTACATTTGTTAGTTGCTTGGTCACCTGGCTGAAGAGTGAGACAAGCGAAAATTCATCTTTTGAAAGGCTAGGGGACCGTTGTAGATAATGGAATCAGTAAAAGCTCCTCAATATCGAAGGCACTTCTAGCTTTACCAATTTTGATACGCTGCGATTGTATAATGCGTGGTGCCTTCCTCTTTTTCGTTACACGTTCTTCAATCGATTGAGCTTCATTATTCAATCAGTGCATTTTTTCTTTAGCTGAATTTCTTCTTAACTGTAGAAAGTTTACGCTAAGTAGAGGGCAAATATTTTCACTTCTTATTGCCGCCAAATTTTGATCCTGATAGGGTAAATGCTGGTGTCCAAAATGCACTGCAAAGCCTTTCTTACAAATTCTCTTAGTTGTACCTTATGGTATTTTCTAGGCGCTGCTTCACATTCAAACATTAGGGACAGGTTCGATTGGGTGCAAAATTAAGCCTTCGAGTCTTGGCTTTTTTCAAAATATCAGGCAGGTGCACTGACTTCGATCCGTTTAATTAAGTTTCAGGCACTAGCCGTCAAACAGTTACCCTTGAGACTTCATTCCCGAAGCTCAATCATGCTTCGTAAAATATAGTTTTGAGCAGGATCAACGTAATTGCACTGCTTCTAAAATCACCAGCAACACGTTTCAAAGTGACAAATCTAAAGCTTCTGTCTGGTTTGTAAGACAAGTCAAACCTTGAAGGCGTCATTTTGGTATCCAACCGAGCCCTCCCTTAGGGTGCCGGCACACCAAAAGCAGTACAGCGAGAAACTGGCAAGCTGGCAGTTTTTGAGAAGCACAGAATGCATTGGAGCGCACACACCGAACAGCTGCCTGTTCAACTGCCGCTGTTCTGTGTGCGCGCTCCAATGTATTACCATACTTCTTAAAAACTGCCAGCCTGCCAGCTTCTCGCTGAACAATTTTTATTTTGCTGGCAGGAAGGAAATTCTGCTGCCACGAACTTAGGTCAGCGTCGCTCTTACGTTTTGATGAATTATTAGAAGACCAAACCTGTATGTATGATGCGTCTTTAACAGCAAAATTTGCACTGCAAACATGAACAATAAAAGGCATATCACGAATTCACTGACATCATTTTGGACGAATGGATACTGTAGCATTTTAATATGAACCATTGAACCACGTAGGCACCCCGCATGTAGACTTACCGTAGGAGTCATTCGCAGTCTGAGGCTTATTGGGTGGAGTCGGAGTGGAGCACCGATAAATTCCAGGAGTCGGAGTTCGACTTTTGGCCATTTGAATCCGCAGCCGCGATATAGAGAGCACGTATTGCAATTAAATTGAACTACTTCGCTTGATAGCAGAATTTTTAGGTGAGTGGAATGGTTCCAACGTAAGTTCTGGATTTTTTTATGCGGCAATCTAACTCTTTTTTTATGCACTATTACAGTTACTGCAGTCCCAGCGCTGAATCTCAACGATATTAAAGTTTTTCGGTAAGAATACAAAGGGCATGTTTGATTGGACGCCACAAATAAGCCATCTGGGCTTGACTTACTCGAAACTCCACGCAGGTGCGCTAGCTTCGACCCCCTGAATTGAGTTCCAGGCATTGACCCTCACCAGGTTACCCTTGAGACTTTCTGAAACTCAAGCTTACTCCGCAGACATATATAGAGTTTTCAGCTGGCTTAACCTAATCGTCTTGCTTTAATACTTGTAAACCGCTGCAAAGTAACAAAATCGACGCTTCTGTGGGAAGTTTCGGACAAGTCAATCCTCTAAGGCTAAATTTTGGCTCCCAATCGAAAATGCCCTATCTCCACAAGCAGGTGCAGTATTATTTTACAGAGCTTCTAAAATTATAACTCCAGTGCACACATGCTGTAATATACAGGGCAAAATACAAAATACTGCAATGGGTTTCCAAAAGTGCTTCATTTCAGTCCCTATATTGATAGATGAAGCACTTAAAAATGACTCAAATTTCACCGTAATCTCGTTTCGTTGTCGGGTTGACATATCAAGCTCCCATTGACTGCGCTGCAACAAAGAATACAGATTGATGCTCGTTTTATATTTCTATTCAGAGTTTGGCACCCAGCAAAACGGAGAGAAGCTTTTGGCCTGCCAAATATTATCGGTACACTATAGCTAGAAACATGGGGTGTCCCATTCCAGCTCATGCCTCCTCAGGCCCAGGAATTACAGCCAATATTCCAGGCAGGTGTGCAGTAAAACTGGCGGGCACAGGCTTGAAATCTTTTTCGAGATAGTAAAAAGGATTACGACTGGCAAACACAGAGGAACAGCGCCGTCAGGCCAATGTAAACAACTGAATCTCACATTTATTTAGGTGGAGAAATGGCAAAATGGGAATATTTAAGGGAAGTTTAACCATATCTCCAAGGTGCTAGGTGTGCGCCGCCGCCTTCTGATATATATTGTGTTTCTTTTCGTTATTTGAATTACTGTTAATTCATTGCCGATAAAAGGCAGACGTCAGAAATCCACATCAATGTTATGGTGTAAAGGCATTACATATTCTAAAATTACTTAACTTTAAGTAACACTCTTGTAACACTCTTATAATCTTGCGTGTTTACTTGTTTGTAAGTCACCGTGCACACAATTTTCGTTTTAAGAGAGGAAGCAATTCTAGTGTTGAAGATTTAATAACACTATATCAATGGGAAATGCACCTGAGCTTGGTAACCTTTCCACGGTGTTCTCTGACGCCCCTCCTGATAAGCTCAGATCTCGTAGTCGCTTCAGATATAAGAGACACTGTTGAGTGCCATGAGTGGCCTCCATCATCGCATCAGCCACTGATTCAAGCACAAGTAGGTTGGCGGAACCTGCTGGCAAAACGTCATTGAGGAGTCAGGACGAGACGGATGCTTAAGATGTGTCGATACCGATGGCTATATACGTCGAGCGCACTAAAAAAATTGAAATTCTAAAATCTTAGTCGCGTGGCCAGTTCAATAGCTAAACGATTGAAGAAAACATCAGTGTAACATTTAAAGGCCAAGGAATATCAACATGTATCTACGTTCGACGGTACTTTCATTTCAGAAAAATATTCGTCTCTCTGTATTTTGGCTCTTTAAAATCTGACCTACTCCAAATCCACGAAATTTCAGCAGAAGAAAAATTTAGGATAAGGGTTTAGTGACCCAACATAATACGGGCAGTCTAGGTTATACAACAACTGATAAATTCTGTCTATAAGTATCCTGTGAATATACAGAACATGCAAACAGAACAACTGATCTGACACAACTGACGCTCAAAATGAACAGTTTCTTCCTCGCTTGTTTCTCATATTGCTAAAGTATAGGGCAAAGGGCACGCTGATTGGTGATTGGCGAGCAAAACTAAGATTTCGAAGCTTGTTCTGTCTGGAACTTCAGATAAGAGCTCTAGCTGTATCGTTTTGAATCGTGTTGCAAGTATTAGCAGCAGCCCGATTGAACTGAGCCTGCTGAAATTTCATTTTATGGAGCAAGATTGAGTTTCTGGAAATCTCAAGAGTGACTGATTATAAGTCAACGTCTGAAACTCAGTACGCCGGGTTGGAGCCAGCGCACCTGTCTGAAGTTGTGGATAAGTCGAACCTCGAAGGCATAATTTTGCTGCCCAATTGGATGCCCCCTCACGCGCGAATCAAAAACTCTTCAAAAGTTTAAAATACGAGAAATCCAACAAAAATTTATTAGCAGGTATAGAAAATATGTCGTTTAAGATTCAGTAATTCAATTGACCATGGCGTCTTTTTTGAGGTATGGGGGAGTAGTGCTAAGTAAAGTTCACGACTATCTTCGCCACCCCAGCACGACCTGCGCCGAGTGCCTCCATGTCTGACGCCAGCGATATTTACTTGCTAACAGGCTTAGTGATTATTTCTTATCAAAGGTGGAATTTGCCCCACTTAGGATATTAACTGTTCAGAAATTTCAGAGGTGAGCTGGCTTCGCCAGTTTGGTGGGTATTGTACGTATTAGTTGCAATCTGATTACGCTTGAGGAAACTGAAAGGTCCATTTTGCGAAATTGAGTTGAGTTCTCGGGCGTCCCGAGAGTGATAGTTTTCGATTTAAAGCCAAATACTCGATCTATGGAGGAAAAACGTACTTATATGTTGGCATTTCCTGACATATTAAAGTTCATGAGCATAGATTAGCTCGCCATGTCGTGCAAATCGATAACGTCTCTGGAGTCATTATTTATTGTCACTGGTGACCATGTAGTAAGACTGTATTTTGGTGGAGCTTCTTTTGCGAGGTATTTACGGTATGTTGAGACCACACTTTGCCGTCGCACACTCTACTTATGAGCGGACGGGCAGCTCGCTCGTCGTCCCGATACACAACGAAAGTCAGTAGCTAAGACACCTGTGGAAAACACTTTAGTAGAGTGCTGCATGAGCTGAACGTCCGATCATAATTGGACCATGCGATTGCATAGAGTGGCCCGGCAGTACTCGAATTGAAAAACGATCACTAGTGATCTTTGCACTTATATGAATGTATTTCTCTGGAGCTTATCTGCATTACACTACAAGTCCGTGAACTTTTATTTATATACATACTTATTTATTTATTCATTCATTTATCTATTTATGCATTTATTTGTTTACTTGCTTGCGTGTTTGCTTTAAGATAGGAAGAAATTTGAGCGTCATTGATGGAAGTACGCCTGTGGTAAGTTTTAGTTTTACAATCTATGTCACCGTCTAGAAGGCAGGATGAGACTGATATTTAAGGAGCGTCGTAACTTGGATACCGATCACTTCATACGGCGAGAACATACTTGATTACTTGATAATGAAGAATAATAAAGAATAATTGAAATTTTGAAATTTTACTCGCCTGTTCCCATATAAGTAGCTACAACGATTGAAGAAAAGCCTCGGTCTACTGGTGCTAAAGTAACATCAGCATTTTCTATATGATAGGAAGAAATTTGAGTGTTGAAGACTTAATATCACTATATCAAGGGCGTCCCTCAATAGCAGGGAGCGCGCCTGAGTTCGGCTGCATAAACGTGTATGTTAAACGTAAAAATAATACGGAAAATATTACTGGATTACACTAAGAAAAATTTTATGCACGTAGCTGTTTCAGAGAGAGGCATCAGGATACACGTAGGTATTTCATGGCGTAGTTTGAAGTGACATTGCAGCCGCCAGAAAATTCTATTTCAGTCAGAAAAATATATTTCCGCAAAAACAAAGTGAACAAAAGCTTTGTAGTTTAGTTACACGTGCGAAGCGAGACGCGATTACATAGGTACTAAGTTTCGTCTCTTCAGATGCATCAATTTTACTTGTTTTTGATACATCTTGATGCATCATTGGCTTTGTCACAAAACAGAAACACGTAAGTGCATCAATTCGTGCCAAGTGCATCATAAGACCCTATATGCATCATCATGATACACTTGCGTGTTTCAGTTTTGGGACAAAAATGCATGTAATTTTGATGCATCTACGTGCATCAAAATTTCTCTCAATGTACGTCGTATATATAGTGTATATTTATCATTGCTTACAGGCACAGTGTTCGCTACTCTTTTGAAAAGCAATGAAGATGACGATTGTGATCCAATGAGTCACGGGCCGTCCAGGTTTTCCAAAAAAACTGTCACTGCAACGTATTAGTAGCCTGGTCTAATTGCCACAAAATTATTTTTTGCGAAGATTTGGATATATCAAGATCTGCAAAAGTCCTATTACAATCCATTGTTTCTTATTTGCAATCAGCTTTAACCCTTCACTGTATGAGTTTATCTTGCCTTTTACGTGGGAATAACACTATCAAATACTACGCCGTGAAGGGTTGAAGAATAAAGGCAATAATTCTCCTTGCCACTTTTCATTCAGTTATCACTAGCAGTAACTAATGCTAAACAGCATCCAAGCTACATGGAAATGGAAACAAAGACATTTGAGACAAGGTTTTCTTCCACACGGACAAAAAGTAGGACGTCGCCTAGCATCTAGAATTCAGTTGCATGACAGTCCACAGAGTCTCAGAGAAGTTGAGGAAGGATGAGGATCGACCTCGTTCAGGCGGCTCTGAGTTGTCAACCAATCGAATGTTAAGAAAGCCTTTGGAAACAATCCCTTTCTTAAAAATTACAGCTAACGCAAAGAAAAAGACAACCTTGTCTGGGGCAGCAATGTTCAGGGACGTTAAAGAGCGAAAGAAGGCAAGAGTTCGAGGAGCGTGGTCAGACTCTGCAAGCTAACGGTTCACACGCAAGCGCAACATCAGGAGCTCTGTCGTCGCTTTTTTTAACGACTTCATGAGCTAAGAGACTCACTGTCAATTTTTCAGCTGCGAGCATCTTCACAACGTATCCAACCGTGAACAAGCAGAACGATCGTGTTGCTATCTTCAAACAGGATCTTTCAGATGCCGCTACGTGCAACAACGAAGCACCCCGCCTCCGTGATGCTTAGGCCTCGGTAAAGAAAGACGACCCACGAGCCTTGTCTTCATTGCTGAAGGTGAGGCTATTCATTATTAATGTTGTAAAAGTAATGAATAAAATATTCGAAAAAGAATAACTCTCTGGTTACACTTAGTAGATCGTAATTAACGCAGCGTTATAGGGCTCTTGTATAAACAAATATTTTTCTTGAGCGTCTGTTGTCTTTAAAACTGTTACTGTAATTTCTGTTCGTATAACTAGCAGTACTTGGTAATCTTTGAGTCCCTGTGAATGCATTTCGCGGGAGCCTCGTTCGTTTTAAATTTATTCACTGCAACTTCTACCGTATACCAGCCTTGTGTTATCACTGATAATTCCTGTGCCTAAACGTGTATTTATCAAGTATCTCTCCGGTGCCTGTTTCGACCATAACGTTGTAATAGTGACCGACCGGTACTCTGCATGGCCATGGTTACAATGCCGTTGTTTTCATTCAATGCTGCGTGACTCTGCTCAGAAGTCACCCGATATTGCTATGCTGTCTCTATAAGTCCTACGCAGCTCCTCTAGCACCTAATAATAAAGAATGATGCTCGGGTCGCTTGCTGTCCCAGGGCCTGTACTTGTTCGTTTGTGGAGCTACGTGATTATGCGTGTTTTTGGTCCCAATTTACCTATATATATATATTCTTGATGATTACATGTATTTCAACAGAAAATTTTTTTTTTTTTTTTTTATTGTAGAAGCTTCAAAAGTCACCGCAAACGTTCAAAAAATGAAACTTTTTTAAAACTGTAATCTATATATATTCATAATGTGCAGTCCACTGGTACGGTATTCATGAATAAGTTTACTTAAAATCAAATACCGAAAGGCTGCCGAACCACACGAGTCTCGTTCATTGATAAGCAAGGACGAGTCCAACTGTCTCTGTTGGAGACAATTTTCCGGGAATTGAGCAAACTGAGCAAATCCGCTACCTTAATTCCTGTCAATAGTTCGGTCTGTTAAGCACAGCGAATTCGTGATAGGATAAGACAGTTGATCTTTTTATTAATTCAAAAGCTAGCATTATGACTGAGTGTGAAGACACTAAAGATCCATATCATGCACCAACGGATGTGGAAGAGTTACATCGCTCAGAACGATAAGTAATATCGTAGAAATCTGCAATATTATTGCATTATCGCCATATTACACACGGATGAAAGAAATATGCTGATGAAGGATACTTTCTATGACGAATTCATCACATCAGGAATAAAGATTTGAAATGTTTGGTAGTTTTTGACAGTACGCTCTGGAACTTGCAATTTCAAAGTTGTTCAGTAAAGGCATGTACATCTGCTGTCAGAATTAAGGATACTAAAAGTCAGTTCGAAAATAGGTATATTCGTAGGTGAACACACACATCTTTATAGTTAGTAGCAAATAATGTGGTAAAAGACGGATACAAAGAGCTTAATGTAAAATGAAGAGTGCAAATAAGGGTAGGGGCATTACTGCACTTGTTCCTTATCAACGGTGCCAGTCCTGGTAATCAATATTCTGGTAGAGTGTATGAATTTATGGCAAAAATTGAATTGCTGGAGAAACAACTCTTCAGTCTTCACGTTAATCGGTTATTCACCCTATAATATTTATCTTCTGTTGGTTCCTCTTTCGGTAATGATATCAATTTAATTTAGTTTACAATACTTTACAAACAAGAAAAGCTGATTGGCTGGTCGTCAGACTCTCCGCTCTTTTCAAATTTGCTGCATTATAACTGCACGGAAAGGATTAAAAATGTCAGCGCAATTTCCCAAGCGCTAAACGATTCCGGGAAATATCCTGACTTGCTCGGCTTCTAGAGATCTGTTTCCAAAACTACACTCCTCTTTTCCTCTCACTGGCAGATTTACTGACCGTCCTTATATAACTATTCAATCTCCACACTAGATAAGAAATCTTAGTTGACGCGAATTAATGATAAAAAATCTCAAGCTCTTATTGCTTACGTAAATTGTTTGCTCCAATTTTATAATGTACATTTAAAGCCAACTGTTATGTTGGCTGTAGTGCTTCTGCCTCTAGCTTTTTTAAACTGAAACATATCCCGTATTAAGTGTGGAGTCGTGGTATTCTCCTGATTTAACCAATTAGGTATGGTGTAATCTGTACCCAAGCTTATTATATTTGTATACATCTGTTAATCCAAGCGTACAGCTGAATATTTCGCATGACTTACAGCTTCCAGCCTATTTAACTTAATTGATGCTTTCCCAAAATAAATACAATGAACTAGACCGTCGTAAGCATTTCTCTTGTATGTGCGATAATATGATTTTATTTGATCCATGAGGCAAGCTATACAGTAGAGTAGTGTTCCCTAACCTTTTCCAAGTTATTATCCCAAAACACATTTCCCCAATTATTATTAATTACCTTCTCACCCCAATGATGTATAACGGGATATCGGATTTCGCTTTTTTTCGCAGTCACAAGATGAACTACAGAGGTCATATAGCCCGCTATTACTACCTCACTTCACACAGCACATCCATCACACCCAAAATATGGGTCCACAGGGGTAATTTAGCCTGGCAAATTTGGGAAACACTGCACTAGAGGAAACACACCTGCATGGTTGATATTGGGTACCATACAGGTATCGTACACCAGTGACCCGAATCGCTGATAAGGAACGACACAGTTTAAATTACATGAAGTCTGAATGAAACATCGTAGTACAGTACTGGTATTCTTCCTTCACATCCTGTAACGAGCCTGGGACTCCATTATAATGCAGTACACAGGCGTTCCTACTGGAGAGGGCAACGTGATCGGCCCTAGCCGTCTCGGCTCGCTACAAAAGCTTTCTCTTTTCGCTGTCATAGGAATACACTGTTATAATGTTATAAATAACTGTTGGAGTAAAATAACACAACCTGATTCAAATTGGATACACTCATAACAGTTCCTTTTATGGCGTGAGCGGCAGCTTCAGAAATTTTCTTCAGTGGAGAATCTTACACAATTTATTGATAAGATGACATGATTGTGACTCCTCTTGTCGTTTTTATGCAATTTTAGAACAGAAAGTTCAGCCATAAAGTGAGTGAATTAACAAAAATAGTATTAATTCATTGGGGAAAATAGTTAAGCAGCTAAGTATTCATGAAAAATTATATTTGCTCGCTTCATTTATTAACGCAATGCAGCCAAGGAGCGTCTAAAAATTGCACTTATTTGATAATATACTTGAAAAAATAGTAAATTTACTGCTGAACCAGGACAGGTGAATAAAATATATTATAATAAAGTTTATTACCTCCGCCAAGGAGGTTATATTTTTGTCGTGTACTCCAGCCTCTGAGTCGGTGTGCTAATTTGTCTGTCACCAAGATTGCTCAAAAAGTTATGAATGAATCTTTACGAAATTTACAAGGATTGTTGGGCATGTTTACAGTAACAGGTTATTAACTTTTGGAGAAAATCCGTTCATCTGTTTTTTTGCCTGCCAATTTTCTTTTAGTGCCATAACTCAAAAAGTTATGAACAGATTTTCATGAACTTTACACGAGTTGTTAGGTATATTACGTAGAGTAAATGAACTAATTTTTCTGATGGTCTGTTTGTTCGTGAGTTTGTCGCTGTGTTTGCTTTTATGCTTGTTAGCACAATAACTCAAAAAGTTATGGATGGATCTTTATGAAATTTATAAGACTTGTTAGTAGTGCTAAAAGATATAAATGATTAAGTTTTGGTGATGATCGGCTGGTCGTTTTGTGTGTTTGACTTATGTTCGTCATAATGGTTGTTTGCAGCGTAACTCAAAAAGTTATGAACAGATCGTCACAAAAATAATAGAAACTATTGATCCTACCGAAAGGCACAAATTATTAGATTTTCGTGTTGATACAATGTAAATCATGTCTTCAGAACCAATTTGAATTTTTCGTTACCGTTGCCTTGCTTGGCGGAGCTATGCGCTCTCAGAGTGCTCTCTAGTTTTATGATGAAATAATGTCCTAAAATGGGTCGTTGGCTTTGAATGCGGTAACACGAAGAAAAGTTCACTGCCGAGTGGTAGAATTTTAGAAAAGTTGGGAAATACACACTGTAAGGCTGACTCCTTATAACACACAGAAAAAGCTATTCCGAGTCATTGCTTTAAGAAAGTGAAAAAATGCGACGACGAATTTGGCTTTTGGCCTTGCAAAGTTCGTCGCTGACGTCACCTCACTTCTGCATGTCCTCGGACATGTTAGGAGGGTTCTTACGAGAGTGTGTTTGGGTACGAGAGGGTACTCTTAGATACGTACAGGCCACGCACCCACGCTTATTTTTCATTTTATTTATTTTTTATGCCTCGCCTAGAAGCTTCAGGAGTAATAGCTAGACTTATCGCACAAGTACTGTAACGCTGATGAGATTTTTTTTACTGACGTCTGTAAAATTTGCACTGGTCAAATTTACCCTGCAACAATTATAAAGGTTTGAAAATAGTAATCATTTGGAAGCTGCCAAATAAAGCGGTTTTTGAAGACTTGCTGGACCTTCGTAGTGCTCTAATACAGAGCACTGAAGTATTTCGGTTTTTTAATTGACTATTCATTAACACTGGAGAATTTCAGTGTTTTAGCATTGCAATAACCCAGAAATTTACTCTGAAGCATTTCAGTATTACAACAATTACTCTGGAAAGGGTTGAATTAGTGTCACATCCTGACAGCGTTATTTACCTAACGTTTTACCTAGTATTAACACGAATAATGCAGCTAGATATGGAGGAAAAGACCTGAGATGCAACTGTCAACGCATTCCTCTCCCTATCAGAATTCTTGGCCGCCCCAAAAGCTAAAGATTGTAGAACGGCTATTGTGGCGACCAGAAATTCTATCAGGGTTAGATCTTTGAGTTCTCATGCGGCCTCGCTCAGTTTATATTTATTTGGGAAATAATGAAGTTCGGCTTCTTATCAAAAGTACAGTAATTTTTCACTGAAGCCAAAGAAATGCTTTTCTGTTCTTCTCTTGAAAGAACCAACTAGGACGTCGGCTTCTGGCAGGAATAGCATTGTCTGAATCGTCATGTATGTAGTACGCTGATCCTTAAGGTCAAATAACTGAAGCCGAACGAGATAGATTCATGAAGCTTTCACCCTAAACAGAAGAACCAAAATCATGTGCCGCGTACCAATAGCATTAGTGGTGACTTAGCCCTCAGAGGTATGTATATTCTGGCGGGCCCTTTCCCTGCCACAATTTCTATATATTTGGGCCTCACGATCCGAAGGGTCCCTAGTGCCTTCTCCGCAGGGGATGTTGCAGCTTGCTGCAATTCCTGCTGACGAGGTTAGTTTTGTAAAGTTAGGTAGGCTCTCAATACTTTCCCTTTTGTTTCGGGAGGTGGGCCGCTGATTGAGGTGGTCGACCTACTCCCGTTAGATTTCTACCTTCTTGTATTCGTTTATTTCCCCTGCGCGGCGTAACTGAGCAAAAGCGTTCAGCCGAGCCCGGGGGTTAGAGATACACAACTTACACCTTAGCGCGCTGACCACTTAGAATCTGAGACCTACCGGCAGAAAAACCGAGACAAAAATCATTGATAATTTGAAACGAGACGTACTTCGCGCCCTAGTGGCTCACGAGCCTGTGTTAAACCACAGGAATAGTTCGGAGCGATATAGACATTGTGTCCCTGATGCGCGAGTAAAATTTTGTACTACTACTAGTGGTAACTTGAAAAATAGTTGACACTCGGCTTAGGATAGGCACTGGATTCTTTCTGTGGAAAGAACTGTCGTTTGTGTTAAGGGTCTTAGCGAGACACTAAAGGTGGGGATAATGGTGAGACTATGGGTTAGTGTCTTTAATACTAGGTGGTGAATGATTGTGGGATGATAGGTCAGCCTCCTTGAAGTTGGGGTGAGCATGACGGTGGGATGATGGGTTAGTCTCGCTAATGTGTCAGATAGGGAACGATGATGGGATCATGGGTCAGTTTCCCTTATGTCGGAGGGAGACCAACCGACCATACCCTGTCGACCACTATGCAACCTCTGTTCCCGGAAGTTGTGAGGGCGCGAATGTAGTCCGATGCAGCGAACTGCACCGCTGATCGTTTAAATCAAGGGAGAGGACAACCAATAATTTGGGAACACTTAATAAATTTGCGTTATTCATATATAAGTCGATTAATACAGTTTTTATGTTACATCTGTTTTTATGAAGGGAAAGTATGACATTTTCCCATATTTCTCATTTCTTTGTGATGAACCTAAATGCCTCTAAGGTATTAAGAAGCTGGCCCGGACATAGTCCGACCTTATCATGCACGACACTTGTCAATTCACTCTCTGTGCCATCGTATGGCAGTCCTATAACATTGAAGTTTAGTTCACGAGCAGCTTTAGGCTAGCAGAAGAGCAAATAACAATACTGCTGTTGAAAACAGCGGCGACAGATATCCCTGCTGAAAATATGCTCCTATCGATGAGTCGAGCTGCAGATGTCTGTCAGATGCAAGGATAAACTTGTTAGTACTTCACGGTGTCATGAGCGACGTCATGAGGGAAATCACGTTTTAATTCCAAGTTATGATATAAATTCCAGCGGGGAAAGTGTAATGTCATCCTTAATACATTACTCCAGCTAGAGGGTTGATGACACCACTCTAGAAATGCTGTAATTCTGGTGGTAAGCGGCTTATAATATTTTTCTGTAAGTGGTAATAATTATCAAGTCTTGATGACGTCAGTATGTAACAATGTCCAGCAGATATGCGTTGTGCATGCATATGAGCCTACCGCTCACTTACTGTCTTTCATTTGCAGTCGCTATCAGACATCAATTTTCGTAAGAGTAGGAGTTGTCCAAGTGTGACCGAATGGTCCTCTCGGACGCTAAATGCGTACAATATTACGTACAGTGGGCACTTCATGAAAACTCAAGGCCTGACTAGGCGCTGATGAGCCTCATTTCACACCTTTGCCATCCATATCAAGCAGAAAGCGAGCGAGGTATATCACAACACTACGATAGTAGGTGGAAAACATCTATGAAAATTACATCAATACACAACAAAATACAAGCCACCAATAGACCATTACTGCTTTCCTACAGTTCTACCGATCCTGCCAACCTCGCATTTAAAAATACAGTATTAGTTATTTACTAGCCTAAGCACAGAGAGCTCGCTACTGAATGTACCCAAATACTTCAAATAGAAACATGACATTTAGGGACATCAGGTCAACACGAAAAAGTAGCTCTTTTAATTCTCAAAACCAGAATGTTTCCGGTTGAGGTGTTTGTGTACATTAACTAGCGACTTCTCTTTGTATAAGTGGCACAGAAGACATTGAAATTACTTCATATGTTCACCAAACTTGCTTTTTCCGAAACTGCTTCGTTGATGTTCACAGCAAAGAACTCGCACAATATGCGCAGAAATTGCGTTCAGCAACGTATTGCATATCATATAACAAGCATTGCAAGCTTAATGCTAATTCCTCTCATAGCTTCGATTATTGGTTATAATATTCTGTAATCAATACTGCAGGTTTCGTTGATGTATAAACAATGCTGATATTCGATAAATATCGATGACGTATTTACTTCTCGTAGAGTACACTCAATTGCGCTGACATGCCAGACTTTCTATAAAGATCTCTTCTTAAAACTTTCCTTTGATCCATGGAATAGAATTTAACACAGCGTCCACATATATTACCCGCTATATGTACAACATATTTCTTTATATCTCTTCTTAACAAATAAACATTATTATAAGATGATGATGATGATACTACATATTATACGTACTCGTTCATTTTTTCTGTTAGACCATAAAGGACTGTAGCGTACATGGCTATGGTGGCACTTAAAGTGCCATCGAATGTGAAAGTTCTATCAAGATAAGATAATCCCTGATCGAAGGCCTGCTCAGGAGTAATTAGTTTGAGCTTAAAACCTGTAATTCCAACTGAAGCACGGAACAAACGCTCATCACTGAAATTCCGGACAAGTTAAAGCTTATTAGACTAGTTTGTGTTGATGGATCTGACGCAGTCAAAGCATTGTGGGAGTTAGTTTCCAATTTTACTGTGTAGGTATGTTCGATTTATTTCGGCATAAGGTTTGCTTAGGAATGTGTACGCAGTCTTGTGTCACCAGCTTTATAGTGCTCATGTAGCTTCGTCCAAATGCACTTGTCCTTATTAGAATATTAGTAGATTAGGAGCTATGTATTGACGTCAATAATTACAGCTAGCAACTGTAATTGAGATTACGGAAAAGTCTCAAAAAGGTTCTTATTCCTTAACAAGCTTTTTTTCAACATTAAGAGCCAATTGTATCTAATTCTTATGCAAGTAGCAAAGTAACAATTTCCTGCTTGCAACAGAAATTGTAAAAATTCTGCTTCTTGGCAAGGAAACCTATTAAATTCATTTGCATCGACAGCAAAGCGTCCCCTATAGCCCAACTACCGTAATAAAATTTCTGACCTTCTAGAAGTTGACCTACCAGTATCAGGCACCAAAGCAGTCAAGTTTCACAGACTAAGTTTTCTTTCTTTTTTTTTCCTTTTTGAAGTAATACGTTGTTGGGTTTCCCTGTGTCTCTATACGACTTTGAAGTAACATGCACTCTAGAACAGGAAACACACACTATTGCTCTAGCATGATTGGTACCATTTTGAAGGCCGCGCCAGAGCGAGAAGATTGTCCCAGGTATGTTTTTTGCATATATGTATTCAGGGTGATTTTATCTTATAGGGCCATGCATTTCTGAGTAAAACCGAAGCGGAATCGTTTAACTTGATTGTTTAACATTTCCCAAGATTTGTATGGTTTATTTTCACCTTGATCTATCGATAACCCTTCAACTTTTATTTGTACTTCCGTATGGACATTTAAACTCACGCACGTGGCGTTCCAAGATTTTTCTTCCAATAGTTCCAGCCAATGCTTGTCGTTTGAATTAGGCTTTAGGAAAACAACAACAGCAGGGCCTCTGTACAAGCCGTGTGACGTACATAGCTCATCCTGTACCTCATCATGAAGCCTCTCGAAACATTCGAATTTGCTGAACATAGACAATTTTTGTTTGTGATAATGGCACTGATGGAACTTAATCGGGTCAATAACAATTATTTTTGAAGGCTGATGCTGTAATAATAGCTCTCAATATGGGCATAGAATCAATGAGCTAATGGCATGTTGTTCTCTACGCTGTGACTAATGGTCAAAGAGCCTAATGTAAGTATCTACGTAAAGGAGGTTATGTTTTTGTCAAGTTTGTCTGTCTATTTGCCTGCCTGTACGTCTGTTGCCAAGATAACTCAAAAAGTTATAAACAAATCGTTATGAAATTCACAGGGATTGTTAAGGCATTTTGAGTTTAGCAGATGTTTAACTAATGGTGAAGATTCAACTGTTTGTTTATCTGCGTTTTTTCTCTTAGTATCATAACTCAAAAAGTTATTAACGAAATTTCATGAAATTTACATGAGTTGTTATGTATATCACGTAGACTAAATTTCCAAATTTTTCTAATGACCTATTTGTTCGTTCATCTGTTTGTCCCTGTATCTAATTTATTGTTTGTTAGCAAAATAACTAAAAAATTTATGTACGGATCTTTATGAAATTTACAGGAATTGTTAGAAATGTTAAACAACATAAATGATTAAATTCTGGGCATGATTGGTTTTGTTCGACTATTGTTTACCAGAATATTTGTCAGTAGCATAACTCAAAAAGTTATGAACGGATCCTCAAGAAAATTACAGAAGCCAGCTGTTATTACTGTCAAAAGGTATGAATGATCAAATTTTGGTGCTGATAAAGATGGGTAAAGTCCTATCTGACAAATTGGGCTCAACACATTTCAGTTGGACAGTCTCTATCTAATCAAATTATCATAAATGTTGGATCACCTCAAGGAGCAATCCTGTCGCCTCTCCTCTACCTGCTCTATGTCATGGACATGGAACTGTGGACAAAGGCCAAGGTAACAACTTACGCAGACGATACGAGTGCCGCAGTATCCAGCAAAGAGATAGAATCCCTTATTACTATGACGCAGAAAGAAGCAGAGAACATGTTGAAGTTTTTTACTAGCAATAACTTGATTGCAAACGAATCAAAGACAGAGGTGATAATCATATGGCGCAACAAACGAACAACAGACAAACTAGAGGTCAAGATCGGGGATGCGATAGTAAAGGAGAAAAATTCGTTGCATCTGTTGGGTATGGATATCGCTTGTGACTTAACATGGAACATTCACCTGGAGAACCTGAAGAGTGAACTGGGTAGGCGACTTGGACTTATGAGGAGATTACTCACTTGGATCCCTAGGAGTAAAATGCTTCCCATTGCGCATAGCCTCATCGTCTCTAAAATAAGATACGGTCTTACCACATATTCGACCCTGAGATTGAAGACAGATGATCCAGTTGCTTCTAATATGCAGCGAATACAGGTTATGCTCAACGAAGCTGGACGATTGATCACAGGTGCGAAAGTTAAAGACAAAATCTCCAATGAGACCATTAGAGCCAGGAGTGGACTCCCATCACTGAATCACATTGCAATTGAGGCTACATTATTAGAGTTGTGGCGTTCCTTAAACCATGGACTACCTATCATAAGTGCAGCAGCAGTTCAGGAACCTCATGCTACAACTAGAGCTAATGCCAACCACCAAATACGACCTCCCTGTCAGTCGTCCACCCGAGGAGATTGGTTTCTCAGCAAAGCCATCAAAGTGTGGAATATGAGCCCAATCGAGCTAAGGAAAGAAACGAAAATCAGCCGGGCCAAGCAAATTATCAAAAGATACTCCAAGTCATTTCCTGGGTAGCAACCTACTGTTCTTGTTTTTAACATTGCTGATATGTTTTTTTGATTTGACGTGGTGGACTGCCATCAACTGTTATTTTAAAGTGTGTACACACTTCATCGAATAACTAAAAAAAAAAAAGAGAAAATCACAGTTTCAGAACCAATTTGAATTTTTCGTTAACGTTGCCTATTTCGGCAGAGGTATGCGCTCTTAGAGTCCTCTAGTTTAACATTTCAACGAATATAATTATTTTGACTTTATTACGACGTTAGTGAAGCTTATTGTGTTTTGGAGCTGTTACCGATCAAAGTATTTCTCCGATTTAAATAAAATCACTACGAACATAAACATTTTTGACTCTGTTTGGACAGCGTATTCTCTGTTAACTAGGGATATTTATTCAAAGACATATCATAAGGATACACTAGCTAAGTAATAGCACGGAATTGATGAGTCCCAATACATACCTTATGACATCTTTTTATACATAGTTGCGACCAAATTCCTAGTGGCGACGTTACTAGCTCTCTGTATTTTCTGGTCCAAACCAGCTCTTGAAGTCTCATATGAGAAAGTTTTCAAGTTTATTTTCAGGTTTTATGATCGTTAAATTGCTAACATGATTGCAACCAAATAAGAAGGCAAGCTTGCTGCGCCTACCTTACTTTGAATGGTCTCCGTAATGTGTCGCAGCTCAGGCCATGTCTATTTGAGACAAGACTCTGTACTGAGATAATTTACGTTGCCGAGATGAGCATCAGTTTAATTATATGCGCCTTATCTATTCAATGTACACTTACTCTGAGAGTAACAACTTCATATAGATAAGTATGTCCAGTACCAATAGTGTTTTGTTTTCCGTGTGACCAGTAGAAAGTATTGGCTTAGCGGTTATAGCATCTACTAGTGGCCCGGGCCATCATTATAAATGACGGTAGAAAATTAGCCCTTCAGGAAAACCCCCTCTGTCTCCTGTGCTTATTACTGTTCAGAGGCTTCATTAAAGAAAATTTAGCATTCTGCCTGGAGCGCCAAGTGCGACCCCCGTATCCAAGATACCGTCTTCGGCACCTGAACATGTCCAGACACGAACATGCAGG